>JAUZND010007269.1:0-10419 GCA_034780555.1 Coelogynopora nodosa
ACAGCATACGCGGCGGAATAGCACCAAAAAAATTTCATAGCATACAAGCGGAACTCCAGGTCAGTGAGTGTGGGGGGATGCGTACGCACCCTACGCACCCCCCTTGGCTACGCCCTTGCATGTAACATAATATTATGATAAGGCAGTTACCGTTTGATCTAAATTGAATGAATATCCTGTGTCGGTTATATTTTGAGGCATTAATTAAAACAATTATACGAAGTATAAAGGCTGCTAGTAAGTATTTTCTTTGCCTACTTTACAGGAAGCCTTACACACTAATCAGAAAGACAACATCAACGTTGTCTTAGAACGATGTCTGTAACATCGTTATTTATATATTACCCCTTATGATTAAAACATTTAATATCGGTTGTATAGAGCTATGCAGGTTGTAAAGGCCTATATATATATATATACAGTATATATACCAGCCATTTCCTTCCCATTCCTACCATTCATTTGTATAACGTGTAATCAACAACAATATTGCCGGCTTCAAGTGGTTTATTGTTATTTTAATATCTCCACTTATGTATAATATAGCTAACACAACAAACATAAATAAATAGTCACGACTTGAAGGTTTATCAACTCGTATGGCCGTTCGGGGATTTCGGATGTGACAGTCAAGTTGTCATTTCGGCCATTTATCATTCTTTGTGGTGTTATGTCATACTTCTCAACACTCTTCTCTCGACCGTGAGCTTGTTCTCTGTTAGTTGCAGGCTCCATATAATATTAAATTTACCCTATTATATAATATATACCAGCCGTCAGCGTTCACCCAAGCTATTTCAATTTGACTGTTATCAGAATTTGGTTGTTTTGCTTTTTTATTATGATTTTATTGTATATTGTGTCATTATATTTTTGATATGTGTTTATATTTCATTCAAACTTTGAGTGATTGAAGATTAAGTCTGAATCGCTGTTTAAATTTTGGCCTATGTAGAATGTCAAAAGATTTTTTTGGAGTTTTTTTAAATATCTTTTTGAGCAATTTGAGCAATCAAAGATAGCTATGCTGTCGTGAAAAGGTTTAATAGCATTTAATACTTATTTACTGACGGCTTAAACAGTGTAAAAAGTATCGTGCCACGGGAAATTTTATTTATTAAAAATGAGCATATTTAAACTCACGTAAATAAATTTATTGCCTTTTTAATAATAAATGAAGTTTTTTTTACGAAAAAGTAGGCTTATGTCTTAAATAAAACAAACATATTGCACTACAGTATTTGAAAATCTTAATTTTTTACAAATCTAGTTTATATACTTAGCGCGAGGGTAAGACATCCTTAAACGAAGCCCTATTTGCTAACCGAATTAGTGTATAGAATGCAGCCAAGAGTGAGAAGAGGATGGCAACCGAAGATTTAGAGGAGATAACTCATCACAGGGACAAATACTCTCAATTACTCAATATTATCCCTTGCAGAAATGCCCCTCCCCATGGCTCTCCTCCCATGCTGGTCTCTTTGTTATGTAATCAGTTGATTTACGAGAGGTGCCGGGTTCACAACTATATAAGGCAACATGTGCGGTACGCACAAATTGTTTCCCATCTCCTCGATAACCACACATTATATATGCTACATGGTAGGCTTATATTATACGTACCTACATGTGTTGGTAACTTTCTACTTAGTAGACACAAAAATCTGTCATCCATTAAAAAAGAAGCGTAGCCTGCGATTTATCAAGATCCCAACTTTTCTATCTATACTTGCAGCTATATTATTGCATACTATATGTTTCTGTTTTAAAGAAATAAAAAATGTACTCGCTTTTAACACACACTTGTTTGATATTAGATATACTGCGATTAAATATTAGTCTCTATATAGCTGACCTTGGCTAGGGTTTCGTTTATACAACACTGATCGATTCTTAAATTAGTAATTGAAACAGCATCTCTCAACACGACAGACTGGCGTAAAATTACAATTGTTGCATAACTCACTCCATCTAATAATTATGGTTCTCTATGGAAAGGGACCCCCCTCTATAGCTTAGAGTCCCGAGTAATTAAACCTGACCAATTATTGTGAACAATCTTCTCCTCCAAGCGTCACAAGTATAGACAGATTAAACGAGGCACTACGCCGCAAAGCACACGTGGTACCCCGCTTACTTCCACCCTATATAATATATATACTTATGTAGTTCAAATTGGCCCGCCTCAGGAAATCACTAAGGCGTTAAATTGGTCAATTATAAATCGATATGATTACCACTTTTCCTGCCAGACTGCATAATGATTTAATTCTTTCTTCCAGTCTGATGCTCGTTCGGTGGTTAGTGACCGTGGAAAATGACAATTTCCAATTTTTGCATCTCAATGTGTGTGTCAACCTTGTTAGTTTGATGCCTTGTTGGATTTTAATCGTATTTTAACCCTCTTTGTGTTATGTAATACATTGAAATACAATTAAACTATCAGGAGTCGTTCTGCACTTTTTATTTGAAATTTTTAAATGTTTCTTTCTTTAAAGCCTTATTTGATAAATGTTACAGCAAATTAATTATGTTTTTTTACTAGAATTAAAAACAAATCGTCTTGATCTGCAATTAATCTGAGACGGAGTTTTGCAAATATCTTTTCCAGTTGGGAAGGGGGCTATAGCTCTTAAGAGCGATAAACTTAGTTCCGAGTCCACAGCATGTTTAAAGATTACTCATCCAAGGTTAAAGTGGCTTGAAATAAAACACTTGCTGTAATCACCATCGGGAATATGGCTTTTTAATCAATGTTTGGAAACTTTTTTTATTCCCAAAAAGGCATGTTTTTGGCCTATATAGTTGCTGCAGATGTTTCACAAATTCCAAAAAATAAGCGCGCCCTTTCTCTTCGCTTAATGCTGCGCTATATAGTTAAATCTTCAACTTCGAACTGATAAACTTTTGAGAGCTGAAAAATCTCGAATAATCCACCCCGGCTTATAGCCAATATATTCTGCAAGTGAAATGAGTTTTCTCTCAAGCCACTTTGCTTTAGAGTCAACAGTGATTCAGTGTTTTTATTGATAAATTGTTTGGTTTTTTGGTGTAAACATTGATAAACATTAAGTAACGTAACATAAATTGTTAAAATAATAAATTGCTCGATTATTTCGAAAATAATAAAATATAAATTGAACAAAAAGCTATTATTTATTGTTTTAATATATTTTTATTAATAAAAAGTAATTGTTGTATACATTTTATTACATTTAAAGCAAAGTAATTAAATAATACTGTTTTATTATCAAAAGATAATGAAATCATGAAACGCTTCTGCTCTCGATTTTTTATTATATATATATATTTTATTATATCAAGTGATTAAAATATGTTCTTATAAAAAATATTAATTTAAATTTTATCTTTTCTTTATAGTGCAATATATATAAATAAGTAGGTAGAAGTTAATATTATATTTAACCTAATTTAATCAACTGTAGCCGTAAAATCTATATTAGGCCTAATATAAAATCAACATAGACATTTAGTCTGGATTAACTAAAATATCAATTATATCAGATCCAAAATCATACTGCAAAAAAATGGGGGTGAAAAATCAACATTTCAACTTTCTGAATTTGACTGAGCATGTAATATTATAATTATAATTTATTTAATCACAACAATATCTATATAGTATATTTATACTATCTAAATGGGTGTAAGAAATAGAAAAACTTTTGTAATATCCATTTGACTATGGATATACATCATTACGTGGCCCATACGTATTATACAATTCTTATAGAATAAACAAACACGTAGTTAAATTATTTAGTTTGTATTTAATTATTCATTTAGTTGCAATTTGTATAAACATTGTGTTCTTACATTTTCATAATATTTAAAAATATTTTCCCCCAATTATTTTCAAACCACAATGTAAACTTTTTTGACACTCACTTTTAGACTGAGATCGATTATTGTCTGTTTGTATTTCATTTAAATGTTGCCACAAATAAATCGCTAATCTACTGCTATTATTCTGGCTCAGTGTCAGTCAAAAAAATGAAACTTAAATATATATAGTAAACAATTGTGTAAATTGAGTAAATTGAGACGTAGACGTAAAGAATAACGACTCTTCTATAGAGCTGAAATCCTTTTTTGGTACTGTTAACGTCATTCCCGCCCTCTTACGTCATTTTGGGAGTTGTCTTCTTTGTACGTTCGATGTAATAATTACCTAAAGTGGCTGCAGCTGTAGACGTGACCGTTCGAAGAATAAAGAGAAGTACCACTTCTAGTTGTGCCTCTTGACACGAGACATATTTGAATTTGACCATATGAAGACAAGGAGGCTGGCTAGCTTATAGTATAGCTTGAAACATGAAATAGCGGGGTGGACCATTTTCTCAGTCTTCCTGAGCATGTCTGGAGTGTAGGGAACGGTAATTGCGGTCCCATTTGCCCATTAGTGGACAGTGCAGTAACATGCGTTTTTGCCAGGGGCTAGTTCTTGGTTGTCTAATCAAAACATTTTTGTTTCGCTAAATCAGAATTGTCTTTAGTAATTAGCCCGAGAGAAGTTGACTACAGTTAAAATAGAAAAAAAAAATTTATAACAATTTATATAGACAAAAGCACCCTTGTGAAAAATTATAAAATATCATCGGAAATAGTTTTTAAAAAATAATAAGAAAAATATATTAATCGATAGCAGGCTACATTTAGAGTTAATGAGATTGTTAAATGATCATTGTGTTAAGAAAAAAGTACAATTTCGTAATTAAAAACTTTATTTGTTTCTTTTTAACTTCTGATTTGCAATGATATAAATTGCTACACATATCGATTTTCAAGGTAAATAATTTCAAGATTGTGTGTTTGTAAAAAATTGTGTTTATTATATTTAAAATTCTTGATTTATTATTAATCAAATACCTATAAAATGTTTAATTACTTTTCAGCATTTTATGTTATAGAATATTCAGTATACTACTGCAGCAGTAGTAAATAACATGATGTTTAATAAATATATTTGTTTTAATTATTATTTAAAAAATATGTTTATTTTATAAAAATATATGTTATGTTGGTTTTTAATATGTTCATTTGAAATATTTAATAACGGATAACATGTTAAATGAAAAATAGTAGTTTAATTTAATGTATTATTTATAGTGTTATTAAATTATTAGTTCTGTAATTAAACTCTAACGTTAATTTGATTTATAACAATCTTTAGAAATGTCTAGTTTTATTATAATAAGAAAAACCCACAAAACAATTAATTACAAAAGCGCTTCATTTTGTGGTGCATTATATATATATATCTATTTATTATTAAGTATTTTCTGCGTTAAAAATTTATATAAGTTATAAATTGTTTTATTGTATTTATATAGTGTCTATTTAATAAGGTAAAACGACATGGAGCATGTGTAATCAGCGATAGATATAAGGAAATGTATTTTGTATCCCATCTGGGATACCATGTCGAAGATTTGGTATCCTGAAAATAATTTTGGTATTCCTTTCATTATCATATAACATAACTTACACATTAATTGGTATCCCAACCGGGATACCATAAAAAAATATTTGCTATCTTAAATAATAAAGTGGTATCCTGGGGATACCGGATATCGTTATTTCTATCGCTGGTAATTATAATTAAATGTACTATACATGTGTAGCTTACATACTTCAAGATCTATAACAAAAAAAAGATTATGTGATTTTTCATACGTTATTTTAATTATTTTGCTATTCTCAAAATGGCTTAATGTTTTAATTAATTTTAATAATTCTAATAAATTTTAATTAAAATTAACTCTAATAAATTCCTTTTTTAATAAATTGTTTTGTGGTTTTTTAAATATTATTTAACTCTAGCGAATTGGCTATAGATTTCTATATACCTACTATATGTTTATATATATACTCTGATATTAATATTTAATTTAAATAAAGATGTATTAATTATTATTTATCGAATAATTTGAAATTCATAATTTGTTATTATTTGAAGAAAATAATTAAATCATCATCCATAACAATTATTTTAATTTAAGGTTATTGTGATGTCATTACCGTTAGGTCAAACTATTACAGTTTAATTAAGAACATCATATATTTATATATTAATTCGAGTTAAAAAATGGTAAAATATACTATTTTATGGAATTTTAGCAAAAAAAAGCATAATTATGATGAATGATCATATTAGCATTTTTTAGATGTAGCCTAACATTATGAGTATCGTGAAATCACTTAACAGTTATTAAAATAATTAACTATAAATTAACCAAATAATCAAGTTTCTCTCAAATAATTTTTATCCCTTTGAATAACAAATATTATTTTGTTCATTAATTATTTGATTTGATTTAATTTATTTTATAAAGTTTTGTTATATTTAAAGATTTGTGATAATACATTGATTGGTAAACTTTCTTTGTCATTAAAAAACACATCAATAATGTTTCGAAAATGTGTTCCTCATTCAAGGGAATAATCGGACATTTTCTCCTCTTGATCAATTAAGTCAGTTAAAAAAATCTCCTAAATGTTTTGTGATAAAAAACGATAAAATTTTTTTTTTGTTAAGCTCAATGTTTTTAAAATATAGTTTTATCAATATATTGATCTAATCTGTAGCATATCATCTGTATTTTCGATAGTATGCAAACAGTATGCAATTTAGAAGTTTAATAAGTTTAGAGTTAATCATTTTAGTGAATAATAATATATTTAATTATATAATATAATATAATATAATATATATAAATTATTTTTTATTTAATTACACAAATCATATAAATATTAAATTATAAATTTACATCTAATCAGTTTATTCAACATTATATTTTTTATCAGATTATTTATTATAAATAGTTATTACAAAATATTGAGGGGAGTTATGTCCTGGGTGTAAATGTTAAGGTTAGTCATTTGATTGAGCAGTAAATGTTGGGTCGACTGAATGGAAGCAGAGGTAAGCCAGAGGTAAGCTACCTCGGGGGTATAAGGTAACGTAGTCTGACCGAATGGAAGCCAGAGGTAGTGTGGTGGAAGATATTGTTACCTACCTCCACAAAAGTGAGCCCGAATGGAATCAGAGGTAAGCTTAGAGGTAGGATACCAATACCTCCGAACGCTACTTCTAGTTGAAGTAGGATTAGTGGTGCGAGGTAGTGATATTTTCGCATTTAGTGATGTGGATATTGCTTTTTTCTGTTAGATTTCAGACTGTATTTATTCTCAAGTTATAGAACGATTAAAAGTGATATAAGTAATATTATTTAATTATCAACTTAAAGTATTTAAATATTTCGTAATATGGCGATTGGCAGCTGATATTGAATTGAACGTATATTTAAGAAGAATAAATGACAAAAACAAACCCGTTCAACACAATTACTTTAAGAAGATTTTTTTTGGCTAATTATAATTTTATTGAAAAATGACGCGGATTACCTCGTTCATTTATTTGAGATATTATTGAAACGTGAAACAAAAGGGAATGTGAAATAATAAGACATATTACATATTATATATAATTTATATAATATTCCTTCATGATCATAAACATAGCTACTATTTGCTATACTAATAACTACTATTTATTATACTAATAGCTACTATTTACTATACTAAAAGCTACCATTTTCTATACAAATAGCTACACTAATAGTAAACCTACTTTGCAATTCTAAATGTATCAATATATATTTGATTAGGCATTTATATAATATAAAAATAAATATATATTATTTCTTGTACTAAATGAGACCATACTATGCGAATTTTCTCTCGTACGAAAGAGAGCTAATTATTTAAAATTAACCTATTTAGATCGACTTATAATTGAGAAAAAAAGTATATATTATTGGTATATTTTACTAAATAAAATGATCAAAAATATCTAATTAAGTTTTGTTTTAATGAAGTCAATGTAATTAATAAAATATATATGTTTCAATTTTTTAAGCGTATACCTACTTATTATACTTAAATATGCTTACTTTTTATACTTAGATATTTGTTTGAATTTAAAAAAACATTGTACAAAACAATTAGCATGTACGTATTATATTAGGTATACTTATTTTTTTCAAATTACAGTAAAAAAATAAGAAATATGAAAAATAACATTTAAATATTAAAATTAAATAATTACCACGGTTACTTCTATATCAATAAATCATTTATTTATTAAACAAATATCATGTAATATGTTTACAGTACGCATATGTTACGAATACCCACAATATAATAAGAAATAGTAAATTTTGATTTTCAAAAATTACAATAAACTGCAATTTTACAAACAGATAATTATACGATATATATATATAACTAGAAGATCTGAATACGTATTTTAATACGTAATTTACTGAACTGACAATAGCCTACTATGTAAATTTCTTTATTTATTTGAATATTTATTGATGTAAAAATTTAATACACAAATAATCATATTTTAAACAAAAGGTTAAACTAATTTTGTATTTTATATTTTAGAAAAGTCTTTTGAACGTTTTCTTTAAGAATCTACTTTACAAATAATTAGACCATCGCTACAGGAAAATCAATACAGTTGGATTTCAATCTAATAATAATGAATGTCTGATATTACTGTGATTTTATTGGTTAAACTAAATCAGCTGTTTCGAATTGACCTACTTAGCTACCTACCTCCAAGTAAAGTTTCCATTCGGTCAATATTTCTGGTCGTAGGTAATGCAACTTGTCACTGCTCTACCTCTGCTTTCATTCGGTCGCCCCTGGAGAGCAGTGCACTGTTTGGGAGGCCATCAATTTTGAATCAATTTGAATTATTCGAATTATGAAATTATAGATATTTATTTAATGAATTAACGAATTATCAAAAAGTACGTTAATGGAAATAAAACAATTTTTATCTTTCTTAATAGTTAGATATTCTGTTTAATATTCTAGTTGTATTGTCTGGAATAACAATTAAATTGTGGTTTAATAATAACATATTCATTTCTTTACATAGATCAAAGGGATGATAAAGTTGAACACGTTTTTCACATTCAATAGAATTTATATAATCATAATGTTATTTATTTACTTTTGTCAGTATAAAAATTAAAAAGTAATAATTTTAAATTAATTATATATATATATATATCATTAATATATAATTCACAGTTATTGAAATATTTAGAATGTTTCAATAATGTGTATTTAGCCTATGTAACATAAATGATTTTGTTATTTTTTAAAATATTAATATATTTAATTATTGTTTAATTTAAATTGAATTGAAATAAATATATTATGAACTTCATAATTTTTAATGATTTTGAATTTGAAATAATTTCATTAATAATAATTATTATTTAATATTTATTATTATTTAATATTTATTATTATTAATTAAATATATATATTTTTTACTATTTAATTTTATTTTCGTCGGCTGAATCAGCAACTCATGTAAGTTTTTAACAAATAAGTTATGTGTACTTACTGAAGAAACTAGCTCTTTCATTTGCGTCAACTCAGGGAGGTTTATGTTTATGTCAATCCACTAATTCACAATATGGATAATTGTCATCTATTGTATTTTTTTGTATTTCAAAGTAAAAATTTTGTAAATTAACTTTAGTAAATTGTTCAACTAACCCACGCATGTAAGAAGAAACGTGGGTTGGTTATAAAGCCGATGATTTATTTAATTTCAGAGGCAACGTAGTGTAAATGTTGAAGAATTCAATTATATAAATGTTAAACAATTTTTTTATTACAAACTTTTTATTAATAATTTACGCTTTGTATTTTATTAGAAAATATGTTCTTAATTGACGTTATACTCTAAGTAGTATGAGGCACCTGTACTATTTTTGTTTATATTCTTAAGCTTATTATTATTAATTAATAATATAAAATTTTATTTTACTTTCGGTTTTATGTTTAAAAAAAAGTTACAGGTTTAAAACAGGTACCTTGTGGAAAATATTCAAAACTTTGAAAAGTTCAATCGAATATTATTGAAGGTGTTCAAATTATTTGAAAAATTACTAAATATTATAAATTATCCATCATAACTTTTTACGATTTTACTTTGTTATCTTCTTTTTAAAGTGTATGTTTTATGTTTTTATTTTATCAATAATATATATATATTCTAGCCTTTCATGGATTTCATAATTAAAATAATAAATTTATCTCCTTATATTATAATTTTTAGCCCTGTTTTTGTCACCGAATAAATATTTCTAAATTTTATTAGTGTTATTTCCTTTATTGAGAAATTATTATGAAATATTGTACTAAAATAGTGAAAAGAGTATAACTATAAACGTCATAACATAGAACCTTATTTTTACAAATATATAAACACTATATTTACATATTTGAAGTGGTACTCTTGTTATTTCCAGTTTTATTAATTCCTCTCCTTTGCCTTCTGTGTATCTTTTTTGTCGGTTTTCT
>JAUZND010007270.1:0-10418 GCA_034780555.1 Coelogynopora nodosa
AATTATCATGCATCAACTCATTTTTATTGAATGGTTCAAAATGCAAAGAAATGATTTATTATTCAGGAAATTTAAATAAACTTTTTATTCATGATTTTTAATTGTGTGTGTTATACTTTATCGATTAAAATTTCCTTGTATTATGATTGTAAATAGGCCTACACTGAATTAATGAATATATCATCATAAACTATACGTCATAAGTAGTGAAAATTTTGAAAATTCGAATCATTTGCCTAATTAAAAGTATGTAATACTAAAAAATAATTGCTATGAATTAATTTTATTATATTTATTTTAAAAAATTATGTTATATTGCTTTGTATCTTACTTACTATCTTTTTATATAAATAGTCAAAATTTTAAATGAAATAGAAGTCAAAAACAATTAAAGTAAAAAGAACTAAGACATGCTGAAATCAACTTTTACATTTAGTTTAATTATTTTAAGATAATTTGTAAATAATTTTAATGAATTTGACATTTTTTAATTATAAAATATCTCTGTAATAAATGCAGACGTTCAATTAATTCAGGATTGCAATTTTTAAATTATGATATTTAATTAATATAAATTTCATTAGGTGGCTGATTTGTAGGCTATAGACATTGATGTCCCGTTTGTTAACAAAGTCAATTTGTGAATGAATCATTCGATAATTGTGAGGAAAAAGTTGTTCACTTTCAAATGTGTAATTGTTCAATTCAGAGTTGCAAAACCCTGAAATATTATGACAAACAAGCGATAAGGAGTATTTCACCGATTGACACAGACCCAATAATATATGTTCAATTTAAGTTAATATTTGTATACTTTTTGAAAAGAGCAAAGTCGGGATATATCCTTCTTTTAAAAAGTGGATTAATGTTAAAAATGTTATTATCGAAGTTCCTTCATTAGTATCCCGGAAACTGTGTTTTGAAAAAGTTTTGAAGCTGAAATTTAGTACAAATATAAGAACACCTAGATGATGATTATCATTCAATAATGTATAAAAAATCACAAATTTTATAGTTTTTATTAATAAATTTTTCTTTTGAATATATTTGATAATAAAGTTTGGCTATAGCAAACAATTTTTTTAATAGTTTGTTTGCTACATCTAAACCAAATAATGTTATTGCAATTATTTTTTTGAACAGTTTTTATTGAAAAATCTGCGATGTTTTCATTATACATGTATATATCTAATAAATATCTAATAAACTGTATGATTACATCATACAGTTTAAATCTTGCTGCGGATTTGTTTTAAATACTTTATTTGTTATTTTGTTTGATATGTTTATATATGTATTGATTTAATTTCAATAAAAAATAGTTGAATTGGAAAGATATTTAAAATAAGTCATAAATACAACTTTTTGAGCAACTGATTACGTCATAAAATGTTAACAACTGCTAAAACATATTTAACAGAATTATAAGAAAATATTGTTAAATAAATTTATTTTGTAAGATAAGTATAAGGGATTTTGAAATATCTAAAAAAAAAAATTCAAAATGGTAAAAGAACGTATTTTGTGGATTAGAAAGTCTAATTATGACATCACTGCTCACCTACGTGACCATGTATGTATAATAGGTTGAGTTGAGTTGAATAGAATACTTAACATAAATACACAGAATAATTTATATGAGAAAAATAAACTTACACTTTATCTAGATTTATATACAAAATTAATAAAAATGTCTAGTATATTAGGAATAGGCCTCAATAAAATTAATTTTAGCTAATGATATAATTATCAATAGCAATAAACGGAATAAATAATTGGATATAATACGCCAATTGTCTTTTACTATTTTTATAAGAAAATTTGTTAATGTTAAAAGTTAATTAAAAATTTTAGTCAATTGAATTGAATTATGCTTTCGCTTTTTCTACCTATTATAACGTTGATACATTGGAACATATGCTTGCTAAAATGTTGCGAGTAGAGCTAGTAGAAAATTTACTAATTTTATGCCTTGGCTAATGTGATACCTTTCATCTCGAGCGTATACCACACTTTCGAATTGAATATTACAAAATTTGGAAAAAGATATGATAGACAGAAAACCCTTTGACCAGTTCTCGATGTACACTTATAAGAACACTTATATAGTGAGCCTTGTCTAAGATTTCGTGTGAAATTGACAACTTGTTATTAGTATTTTTTGGATTTAACTTTTTTTTGTCACAGTCGGAAGCATAAAGGTCATTAAGAGACAAATTTATATTAATGTATTTCGTGGTCTCAATGTATATCAAATGTAATAAAATGCAGTCATAGCAAAACTATTATGAAAATAATATACCTGTCATGATAATAATATAATTCGAGATGTAGTGAGAATGAAATCACTGATTCATATTCATATTTTAGAAAGACAAATATATCCTAATTATTATATTATATTTGAATTATAAACATATGAATTTATTATGTTAATTGGCTATCATCCGAAAACGTATAACATGGAAGAAATGGACAACTTATATGAAAAGTGTAATGAAGAGTATATATTTTCTCAATCGGAAGGAAGTGTTTTGTGAAACGACCCTATATTATTTATAATACTTAAAATAATGTAAAATATACTGTAAAAAGTATTAAACCAAGAAGTCAACTTTAAGGCACTAAATAGTTGACTAGTTTTACTAAAACGTGAATGATTTTGATGAATATGTAAAGGCTCTTAACAGGTTATTATACTAACTTCAATTGTGTTATAGTATTTCAGACTGATTTAGAAAAGTTAAACATGACGTATATAGAAACAAATTATATTATGCACTTATTAATTATTGTTAGACATAACAGATATTTTACGATATTGTTTGATTGTGCAGTATATTTATAATGCAATTATAACGATATATATACTACTACTAAGTGTATATATATATATTACTATGAACTATTTTAAACTTATTTATTATGCTGCATTTATAGGTAAAGCTTCATATGCTATAGCCTACGTAAAACTAAAGGAGTATTTAAAATAATTACGAAATATTTTAATAAAGTTTGTGGACGAAGTTAAATAGTTTAATATGAATCGATAAATAACTACATAATGGGACATTTAACTAATTATTAAGTTTTCTATTATACTCTGAAACCGAAGTTCTAATTTTTACAATGGATTTTTTAATTAAAAAATTTATACTTCATTGACGCGGATATATAGATCAAAACGAGTCATCTAGCTATCTAATTTGTACATCCGTTCAAATGCACAAATAATAGACCGAGATGTAAAGCACCAGATTCGGATTCACCAGATTCGCTGGATTCGCAAAAAACTCGTTTCTTTATATAGAGCGCAGAGCGCCAGCCCGCATATCTCTTTGCTTTGCCATCAATGGTCTAAAATGTAGGCATGTACGAAACTTGTTTAGCCACAAATAAATCATACACAATTCAAGGCGTCTGTCGTTGTTTGAATTATAGTCGGTCGCTTTATAAGTTTTGGGAGAGCATAATCTGCATATTCATCTAGTGAATATTATATTTCGAGGTGACCAAAGTGATCTATAATGTATCGTTGATATTTTTCTACCTACTGTATGTATGTTTTTGTTATTTGTTACTCTTGGTAGGTAAGAGCCATATGAAAACAAAACACATAAAAATATACGTTTATTAAAAATTATATTTTAAATTTATTTATTATAAATACTGTTATTTAAAAAAAAAATTTTTTTTAAATACGACAGTTTTAAAATATTTTATTAGTAATTTAAGAATTCTGAACCGACCGAGCATATTCCTTTAAACGATTAACTATTTGTAGTAGATTTTATAATTTCTAAAGATATTTATTATTTTAATATATTAAAAGTCTCTTACATAATTATATATAGATTTGTGTTTTTTGTGTAGTTATGTACTCATTCTGTACAGATATTCATATATTTGTATTGATCTTCAATAAACGTGTAGTAAGCAGAACAGAAGGATGAATATATATACATACGGTCAACCAGCCTTCAACGGAGTTTGCTAATAGACACATACCGGAATATAATACATGATAAGATTTAGTTCGTATTATGTTGTATATCATCAGTACGGAATAATCCAATCAGAAATGATGCATGAACTAAATGGTAATATGTGTAAATCGTTGTACAGAAAATATAGTTACATATATAACCCAACATTATATCAATTATTCTATAGTATAGGTGAATCATTGTTTCATTCCTGTTATGATGCTGCGATTCACATGGATTTCAGCAATACTTTTTATCATTGGCTTTTCGACTGTATTTTCGAACACTGGCGACACTTACGACT
The DNA here is from genome assembly GCA_034780555.1 of Coelogynopora nodosa. Lineage (NCBI taxonomy): Eukaryota > Metazoa > Platyhelminthes > Proseriata > Coelogynoporidae > Coelogynopora > Coelogynopora nodosa. The sequence continues at coordinate 4,291 of JAUZND010007270.1, forward strand.
TACCATCAAAAATTGAATTAGATAAAACAGGAAACTTTGTTGATAGTCTCGGACGATATTGCATATTTCATGGAATTAACTCAGTAAACAAGGGATTTCCTTGGTATATAGCAGCCTTGTTAAATGAAACGCAACTTAACTACTATAAAGAATGGGGATTCAATGTTGTACGTCTAGGAACAATGTGGTCAGGATTCATGCCAGAAAAAGATAAATTCAACGAAACATATATCGAAATCCAAGGACGAATAATTGATTTACTGGCAAAGTATGGAATGTACAGTCTTCTTGATATGCATCAAGATGTCATCTCATCACGATATTATTCTTACGATGGAGTTCCTCGTTGGTTAATCGACAGTTTTCCTCAGAAATCAGGTCCTCTCAAATATCCATGGCCATTAAAAGCTCCAGCGGTAGGAGATAACTGGTTCCAAGGATATCTAACCTATGCAGTAGGAGAAGCTTTTCAACATCTGTATTCTAATACAAGCAGTTCTTTAACTTACTGGTCCCAGTTTTGGCGAAAGGTTGTTACTTCTTATGGTCATAAAAATAGTATTATTGGATATGAATTGATAAATGAACCATGGGCAGGGAACATTTATCTCGATCCTTTACTTCTTTTACCGGGTAAGTAATACAAACTGAATCGGTATTTCATATTATATATATATGTACCTATTATATAAATTTTCTTCCAGTTATTGGGTAATATGATTTTTTAATTTTTTATAGGTTTTGCCGGTCGCAAAAACCTTCTACCCGTTTATGACTTCCTCACTAAAGAGATCCGTTCATTAGACAAAAAGACTCTCATCTTCTATGAACCGGTGACTTGGGGCATATATTTTGCTGGAGCTGGCGATACGAGAACAGGATTTTCTCGAGTACCGGGTGGTGAAGCAGAAATATCTCGGAGTGTCCTTTCTTACCATTACTACTGCTGGCTACTACAAGTACCAAGTCCATCACGACCCTATCCCGTCTGGGAGAAGATTATCTGTGATAAAATGATGCTCGAACGAATGTATGCCGTCACCAAAATGGATATCTGGGTTACCGGTGGAGCTCGATTTCTCACAGAATTTGGACTTTGTGCACCAGATAACTCGTCTACTTCGGTAAATACAGTTGAATGTGATGAGGTCATTTCTCAAGCCGACGACAATCTGCAGTCTTGGGCCTATTGGGATTCACAGTTTTTTGATAATGTTACTGGTGACATCATTTGGTCTCGCGTTCGTTCCTTTGCAAGATGTTATCCACGAGCAACAGCAGGAATTCCGCGTAATTTTAAATTCGACATTGAATCTGGAGCATTCAATTTTACTTACTCAATCAACAGTACTCTTTCGGTGCCGACTGAAATTTTTGTTCCAACTTCAGTTCATTACCTGAAGGGATTTAATGTGTCTACTTTTCCAAAAATGACCACAAAATTCTCTACTTCTGAAAACATTCTTTATGTTTCAAAACCTTCGACTGATCTTGTACCGGATGGAACCGATATCACAGTTACAATTACTAAAAAAACTTAATTACAATAGCTAGCAATGACATTTATTGGTAGGAAAAACTTTTTAAAAGTGTGCAATGTTTTCAATTTGCCTGCATTATATTTATTAAATAACAAACAATTTTTATTATAATATGATAATTTATTGGAATTATTTTTTATTAATTAAAATTATTTTTTAAATATTTTAAAAAATTTAGTCGGACATAAAGTCACTCCAATGTACTAAATTATGGTACTTCTGAAAATTTAATTTCTTACCGACAGGAAAGAGAAGATGAATGAGGATTGTTTTACGCTTACGATATAATGCTTCAATATTAATAAAGTTTAAATATAAAAGTGGAATGTTTCGCTGCATTTCATCAACTTAAAAGTTGTGCTAAAATTATAAAATTTTAAATATAATGTTCCTATCTCAAATATTATACCGTAATACAAATTCAACATTATTGCAATTATTAGTAAAAGATTGGCAATTAAAAATTAAAGGTTTAAATTTATTTAGAAAATTGTATTTAGGAAAGATGATTAAAATACATTATAATCAGTTAATTTCAAAAAGGTACGTGTATCCGATTGTTGTGCTTTGTATATCCTTCCAATTTGATCGATCTAAAGATACGCCATGTATTGCCACTTAGGTTTCTAGATATGGAAGTGACCTACGACCTCGAAAATTTGCATCAAGGTGTATCTAATCTTTATACCAAACATGCAGCTTATTTTACCGCTATTTTATACGTATATGTTAGTTCGCGAAAACGTTGGTGACATTTTGACCTTTAGAATTCTAAAGAGTTAAATAATCAAAGTGTAGCTATAAAGCTTTTAAATACTATTAATATGTTTTATTCAAAGGACTTGATTTTTATGAGATTGTTATTATTTAGTATAAACTAAATTATTTCGTTACATATTATTTTTATAAATAATCATTACAATTTGTCGTTCTATATAATTATGATTATAAAATGTATCTCAAATAACATTGTTTATATAACTATTTACGAAAGGATTTGATAAAATTGATTTTCTCAAGAATCACAACTGTTCTTTGTTATCACAAATTATTTAATGAATTTTGTTGAATGTAACTATATAACTTATTTCAATTTATATATTTCATAACTTTCTCAAAATGTATTCGAATTGACCTAAAAGATTTTCATAAATCAATCCCTTATTTTAACCAAAATATGTTAATTGATTATCTACAAACACCTCGCCCGCACACATATGAAAATTAATAAATAAAGAGGTTGCCCGCAACACGCAAGTTTTTTTATCGAATTTCTCTAAACTAATTTACAATATATGAATATTTATTAAATAATTATTTAAAATACAGTGTGTTTCCAATTGAGCAGCATTTAGCATAAATTAATAGTTAAATTATATTTATTTATTTAATTATATTTATTTATTTATATATTTATTCTTAAATAATACAATTATTATATACTATGAAATTATTAATTATTTATTATTATGTATATGTCTAATCAAATTTCAAGACAACGTTACTAAACAGATATTTTGTTATTTACGATTTGATTATCGTTTGTGCTAGGCGGAATCTTAAATATATTACTTTTTCCCGGTATTAATTTTTGCATGCATAACCATTTTTCAGACAGAATTTTTCAAACATGGTATAACATTTTGTTATTATTTTAATCACAGGATGAAATACGCGCACGCAACGCAAAACTACCATTAGTGTAGGCCATTATATTAAAAAAAAATTTATCGCGTGCACCACAATCACACAAAGATAAACCGTTCTATATAATGCTTATTTTGTATCCTAAATAGTGTTCAAGATGTTTTTACAACTTGTAGTGTACAACTATTTTTACAATACTTGTTAGTTTGTGTTTGGAGTTTTATATCCAATATATTACTGAAGTGTGTAAAATAAGCTAATTCAGTCAAAGATAAAGCGAATGCTATTACTATTTAAAATAGCAAATAATTAAAATGATTAAAATATTATTGTAAATATTTCTATATCCAAATCTAACACTACACATATTTTAATGAGTTGATTCTCGTAAACCATGGTAACGTCAAATTTCGTATTATGCATATATTGTTAATAAGCATATATAAGTAGATGCTTCTGTGAGTCAGTGGTATTGAATGTTATCCCATATATTGGACAAACAACACTTTAAGGGAGACATGAGTTTTTTTTTAAGCAATCGTATTGCCTTAACCTATTTAACTATTGGTTTTTAAGTTCTACCTTTGCAGATTATTTGACTCAAAACCAAACAACTCCTTTGTTGTGCCATAAGTTGGATGTGCCTGGAGATGCTAAACGCATAATTGACTGAGCAACAAATATGCGAATTATTTTCGCTTTGTATCTATTTGAACAAAAGTAAGGTTCCCGTTTTCTTGTTATCATCGATGCACGGATGCTATGTAATTGACAGATTCACAAATCGAACCAAGGCTTAATTAATCCAGCTTGTTCAGATATAAACGGACAAATATAATAAATAGAATACAAGAAACAGATTCAAATAAATATTAACAGATACTAACGTACACTTTGAAGTTGTTACATGCCACGAGCAGACAACAAGGAAAAACGGTTGGGGTGCTCACTTTACAGCTGCTTAATTTGCAAACTGAACCTATATATTTATATCAAATTATACAATTTTTATAAAATACTCAACAATTCTATAGCATTTCAAAAATACACTTAGACTTATTTATTATCGAGTCACTTCAAATTATGTATTAAATTATTCTCTAAACGTTTATGATTTCAGTTTGTCTAGTATATTACGTCTATCACGTAATACCATTATTTTTTTAATATTTCAAATTTTGTATTATGACGTCATAAAGCCAGAGATCAATAATCAATATTATTTAAGTAAATTTCTCACGATAAAATTATACGATGTACTTGTGTATTAAAATTAAACCTAATTAAACAAAACAAAATGATATTTTATCGGGATACAAAACTACCTCAAATACAAATTAACCTTTTTTAAAGTTTCTCAAATTAACAATTAAATAGAATTACTATATGGTTTATTAAGGTTCGGCAAAGTTGAATAGTTCTAAACAATTTTTCTTTTAATAAAAAAGTAATGTATATAAATTTACCAATGGGATTTATTTTAATCAATATCGTTTTCGGATTTTAAAAATTAGTGGTAGAACTGGTAAGCTTAAAAATTGCCGTATAAGAACGGCCATAGGTATTAATATGTTATTCAAAAAACATTCAACTAATTGATTAAAAAAATTATTCATTAATTTGTCAATTAGTTAAAGGTCAAACATATCACCTTTGATCAAAGTCATGTATTTTGGATAAAGATATTCAGTTAACGAGATTGATTATGAAATTTGGCTCCACGAACCTACGATAACTATCTGCATAAAAAAATTATAATTAATTAATTAACTGATCTGTATGTGTTATACGTATGTGTTATGTAGCTTATGTTATATATTCTATATGTTATTATATGCTACATCATTACAATACTGTACATAATTTTCAAACTATATAAGTGGAATAAAATAAATACAAATAAAAAATACAAAGACCTCTATTACAATAATTTCAATGGGATATCTAAATGTTATATATAGTGTGCATCATTTTACAAAACAAGATTATTGAGAAAATACGTTTTCCTTTAATTTTATGTAGATAAAAAATTCTAATTTGAATAGAGTCATATTTAGTATGATCATACCAATCAAATTTTACATGTATTTTCATGCCTTTAAAAATTGTCGTTACGTGAATTCAATAAAAACATTAGGACATGACTTATTTAAACATGATTAATAAGATAATATGTTCTGTAATCACTAATCATTAATAAATCTTTCAATCTTTGCTGTTCTCAGTTAACATACCATGTCGCTATATTAATGACTCTATATTTATCAAAAATAATACCAAAATTTAAAAAACCTTCTCTATAGAATAAAAATACATTAAAGATACCCTAAACATCGTAAAGATACCATCTCTAAATTAGTAAATTGAAAAATATGTACATAAAATATTCCTATGAGATAATTCTGTCTAACATTAACCAATGGCTAACCGAGATTCTCAAACTGAAAGATGTAAAATCCCCTTCCTTAGTTTCACCTTTCAAAAACAGTTACGACTGAAGAGCGTTTGCATGCATTTATATGGTAGCCGAGGTGGCTTTTTGTTAAAAACTAAGGCGCTTTATATCTAAGAGTGTGTCTATCACACAATACACATAAACACAAGTGTTTATTACCAATAATGCATAAACGCGTATGTTTATAACATAAAACGCACAAACGCATGCGTTTATCACGAAAATGTATAAGACGTTTTTATGTATAAAGTTTTTAATAAAATGCACTCTCGGCCACCCTCATTTCAGAGCATTCGGTTTCAGCAAGATTACCTTTATTGATAATGCATATTACAATTGCACATACAGGGTGAATTTTAAGTAACGCCCGATTTTTAATAATAAAAGATTTATAGAATAAAAAAATAATTATTAGCATAATGAATTAGAACAGAATGAACAATAAACAAAGTACAATATTCAGTTTATTAATACAGTAGAATCAT
>JAUZND010007271.1:0-10418 GCA_034780555.1 Coelogynopora nodosa
TAATAAAACGAAATTTTGAAGATTAATAGATATTTGGAAATAAAAAAACTAATTTTTTTTCCGGACAACCTATATATGAGAAATGTATTGGATTGTATCATACTTTTGATAACCGATTACTCTCATTAAATTTGTCCCTAATAACATTTTATCTATGAATGTTGTTACTATTTATTACCATAATAGCATGACGCAATGGTACAGCTTTGAAATATACACTGTGTCTATTCTTAAGACATATAATTGCATGTAAAATAATCAGCATATTCGATATTAATGCCAATAGAATAATTAAAACAACCGACATCTCTCTACATTCTGAGTTCATTAAAATATAGACCTGACGTAGAGATCCGTGTCCGACCCTGATCAAGCGTGAAGTCGAAACGTCCTGCATATATTTTTAATCAACTCAGAATGCAAATAAGATTTTTGATGTTTAAAATAATTCCATCTTATACTTCTGTTAATTTATTTTTCTGTATTCGTTTTCTATATGTTAATATATGTAGTAGGCTATATTTAAAAAATTTCAAAATATTATTGTTCTGTTAATTTTAAAAACATAATATGTAATAAAACCTAATATACAATACATTCAGCATCTAAAATTATTAAAAATGTTAACAAGAGATTCTGTCATATGATTATGAAAACTGCACAAATATAAAACTAAACTTAATAAGCGTAAAATATATTAATATGATCATAATTACAATGATGTTGTTAGTGTTACGTTAAACTATATTACATCCAAAAGTCTAATAAAAATTAAATTTTTAAATCCAAATAAATATTGAATACATTATTGACTGAAAATTATGCTGCTCAATGAAAATAACTTTAATAAAAAAGAATCCACTAATTAAATTAGGAGACACTAAAATGTTCCAACACAAGTAATTAACATGCACTAATAGTACATGCACAGAGTACATAGTAATTTTAAATTACCTTGATATCGTAAAAAAACACTTTCGATAGCTTATTCTGGATTAATTATGAATAGAAAATGCGTTAATTATTCTGTGTATGATTTTTTCTTATCTTATTCGTCATTCTTTATTATATGAGTTGCAATAAGAACTGGTATACACAAAAGGTAATAGAAAACAAAAAACACAATTGTTATTATTTATTTTATATAAGGAACAATGCAGATAGTGCGATACAAAGGCTGGCTCTTTTTGTGATTTGACCGTGAAGTTAGTCTCAAATAGATAAATAACAAATTATTACTCAATATCAGTACACATTGTTTTAACTGACTAGTTGGTCTGAAAAAGAGGTTATTTAGTAGTTCATGAAAAATAATAAAAATTAAAAATCATTTATTTTCACAACTTTAGTGGGAAATTCATATAGTTATGGTTTCCCATTAAAAATACATAGTATATGTATACATGTGTGAATATGCGCCTCTGTGACTCTCTCACCAAAAAAGGAAAATGCCTATGATGCGATATTTTCAAATACCAAACGACTACTTTGCGGCACCTGGTTCCATTAAGCAATAACCTATGTGAGAATTGCCTTTTCTACCATTTTCGTCAGTTCATCTCAGCATTGGTGTACCAAGAGTGTCTATATAGGATGTACACAATGTTCCGCCCGATACTTATACGCAGATATTGGAAACATGTAGAACTCTTTGAATGAAGAATTAATAGTCGAAATCTGCGAGGCATTCATTTAGGATACATTCTGTAATTGATTTACAGATTGTTTCAGGTGAAAATAAATAAACAAACAATATATAGTAATTAGTAAGAAGATATAGCTAGTCAATTAATTAGAGAATACAATAATAAGAAAATAAAAAATAATGTAATATTAAAATTAAAATTATTTATTAAAACAACGTTTTCATGTTTTTCATGAACTGTTAAGACTATTATCAAGTTGGTAGAATAATTAAGAATTACAAATAAAAATTTATTGAATTTAGTTCACACTTTTAGGAAGGATATAATGAATAAATATGTATCAAAAGTATAATTACAATTTTTGTACTTAATTATATATTTACAACTTTTCCACATTATGTTAAAATCATATTATAAAAAATAAAAGTATTAAAAATAAAACATAATCAATTGATAAATAAAGACAAGTAATGTTCACGTGTGAGGAATGTAAAAGAAAACCACAATAAAACTTTAAATTTTATTGTGGTTCTTCTTTTGCATAATCAAATAATGAAAAGGTTTACCAGTTTTGAAATTAGTTCAAAAACATAGATAATTAAATACATTCAAACTTAGATATTATCTAAACTACGTCAAAGTCCTTCAAGATAATCAAATAAATTGATTAATAATATTGATAACAAATTTGTCAAATAAATATGTCAAAACCCTATCTATACCATGATGATGGCTGGTATACAACCGGTGTATAGTAGCCTCTGATTTAGCCTCCTATTCACTAGATCTTTCTTCGACAACAATTTTTTTTTAATTACAAGGTATTGTGGTATGCTTGTGTGATCAATTAGTGTTGAAATCACCTAATAGAATTTGTAACAGAGTGTAACTAATAAGCATGTTCTAAATTTAAATATATGTCTAGAGAATTAATTTTAAAAATAACGCATTTCTAACCTTGAGACAAAAGGTCTACTTAATCCATAATAACTATCAACAATGTTTTTAAAGAATAAAAGCGAAACAAATGTAATGCATTGTGATATAAAAATGTTCAATAAAGCACACTCTTCAAAGTTATGATATAATAAAGGAAATTGACAGTGCATGCTCTATTCAGTTCAAACGTTCTTACGCAAATTTAGAATATAATTCGTTATTAGTTTGAACTAGATCATGAAAATGACTCAATTACTCGTATCTATAGATGAATTCGTATTCGTATTAAAAACATTATAATAAATCAATCGTAAACGTTGTAACAGTTAACGTTGCACAAAACCTGTGAATTACAGTCCTCATTTTTGAATGTCAAGATACTGTAGTGTAAATTATCCGAATTAAAAACTCGCATAGCGCGTTGAATTCTCACAAAAAATTAATCTTCAAATTTAAAAAGAATAATCACATCATCTCGAGGGAAAATATGTTCAGAAAAAGCTGCCTCCTGAAGATACTATAAGGTATACGTTAGTGTGGTACTGTCGAAAGAGATCAAACGACTATTTCAAGCATTTATCTTCTGTATATTCACACTTGTCAAAAAATAGACTGCTCAATTAATAAACCTAAATGTTCAACTAAAGAATGTCTACTCCAAACAACTATCTTATTTCCCCTTTCTAAAAACATAATATACTAACTTATTTGTAATATGGGCAATAAAAATATATTATGGTGATAAACAGAAGCAGCTAAACACTATAGCGTTAACTATTACTTTTCATTAGCTCAATCTTTAGACAAAAATAGGGACACTTTTTTAAATTTCTATCGCGAAGGACAATTTTATGTAGACTCTTTACGTACGTCTTCAGGGGCTACGCAACCCCTAGAACCCCTACTGGATGTGTTCCTGTATGTAATTGATGCTTTATCTATTATAATCAATATTATTTATATTAATTATTATTGTTATAAACAGATATTATTAATATCAATTACCTTAATTATACTTTATTATACCTCATGGTGCTTTTTCATTATACTACAAATTATGTTATACATTATTAATTTAACATTATTTAATTATGATATCATATTGTATAATTATTATAATTTAATATAATAATATTATAATATTATATTAGGTTTATATATGTATAAAATCCAGTTGAGTCATCATCATTTATATATATATATATAAACTGAAAACATATATTTGTATTTAATAAAAATTAAATATTAATTATTTTGAGAACAGTGCGGTTTCTCTTTGGATTCCCGATATCAAATACATATTCTATAATAAGTTTCTGTTATTTCACAATTTTCAAAACACATTTAAAAAGATTTAGTAAATAAAAGGGAACAATTTGTTTTCGACGTTTATAAAGAATTTTCCATTTTTCAAAAAACATATGTTTAATAATAGCAAACAGAAATAGATGTCAAAATACACTCTTATCACAATATATTAATTAATAATTATAATTATGAACAGACACTAAAAATGTTAAAAGATTAAATAAATACTTTATTTTTATTTTTTTTATGAAATCATCATAAAAGCTGCTTTATATGTATTGCTTACTTGCAGATACAACTCATATATGTTCACCAATTTGGAAATTATGTGTTCCTATATTTAACAGAAAATTTTAAACTTCTCAATTTCTAAAATATTTTACATTCATTATTATCGTAAGCTATAACATAATATAATATTTAAGACATTTGTCGATTGTTTAGCGTATATTGACTGTTGACACTACTGAGGTTTTCCTGCTGAATTCTATTTAAAAACTATTTTTGTGGTCTTCATTGTTATGTATACAATTAACAAATTGATTTTTTTTATTTCTTTTTAGCAAACATTTAGAGAGAACGATGGGAAACCACTCAGAAGAGGATTACACTTTCACAGAAAAAACTTGCTAAGAATGACAAAAATTGAAAATAAAATAAAAAAACAATAATTTAATTTATCGCATGCGTGTGTACATATGTACGTCACTAATTTTAAATATGTCGAATACAACTTTTTATAAATGAACATCGAAGAATTTTAATATAATATTAACAAAAGGAAGCAGGTGCTTAAATGTATTAAAGTTAACTTGTAACACAATTGCGTACTTATAATATACTCAGAGCGATCTGTATTTGACAGTATTGTAAAGGCGATGTACGTAAGTAGCCTAACGCTGATTCACTGAGTTGGTTGTCATTGGCGAGAAAGGATGCAATAACGACTGTTTGGCTAGGTTTATTACAAAATTGCCCAAATATAATAGTGTATATCAAGTAAATTACTATAAACAATTACATAAATTAAATTATTGGTACAATTATAGTTGTAGTTATTATTATAGTTGCAAAAAAAAGTGGAAACCGCTATCTATGCAAATGTAGCTGCTATACACAGTGCAATATATATAATTAATATTTATTTATTTATTATGTATGCCATTTGACATTAATAGGGCAGTTATAATAAATTGCCCTTTTTAATAATCATATTTATTTCAAACTATTAAAATATTATACAATTTTACTTGCTAACTAATTTTAGAGAAGTATAGTTATTTTGACATTTGAAATTTACAGAACAAAATATTTTTATATATGATTATTTGATTTTAAACCTTAATATTTTAATCGTCATAAAGTATACCATATTCTGCATAACAAAGTAACACTTATGCATCGCTTTCTGCATAACAAAGTAACACTTATGCATCGCTTTCTGCATAACAAAGTAATACTTATGCATCGCTTTCTGCATAACAAAGTAACACTTATGCATCGCTTTCTGCATAACAATGTAACACTTATGCATTGCTTTCTGCATAACAAAGTAACACTTATGCATCGCTTTCTGCATAACAAAGTAACACTTATGCATCGCTTTAGATATTACGATGTGTTAAAAATACCCACAGGTGTATCTAACTACTTGTAATTCAGCTGTTGCATAAAATCATATGTTTCATTAACCAGGTTCCCCAATCACATAGTTACATATGTATATGTATATGGTAATGAACTTCTTGTGGTTTATTTAATTAAATGGTCTGCTACACTGTAATATTTACCGATGGGATAATAAACGTATATATCGTAGATTATATTTAAATTAACTAATTCTACACGAGATGTGTTTATTAGCATAACAGTTTTAAAAGAAACACAATTTAAAATAGCTTACTTAGAGTTACACCAAAATAAAACTAATAAAATATTATTTATAAACACAACAATTTAAATAAAATATAATAAAAAGTTATCCAAAACAATGTACTTCAGATGTGTTTAGGTATATTTTAATTAACATAACATGTCATTATACATATATATGTAATTCTATCTCGGTATAAAGTTATACGAAGTAAATTTTAATTTATACATAAACATGTATGAATTATCATATAATAAATATAATGTATCATATTAAATACTTGTATTACATGTTTAATAAAACACATAGAGACACACTTGTGTATACACATAACGTATAACAACATAAAATAATTAATTTCTTCATTTTGCAATAAACGTTTTGCTAATTATACTTATATTACAATGTTACAACTAATTTATTTTTGAAAAAGTTTTAACAATATATAGGTATATTGTAAATGCACAGATATATATTAAAGTGTTAAAATATATTCTATCAAGTTTTTTCCTAGACATGTAAAAACTCAGTTTTATTTGGTTTAAATTGATCAGCTTCTGCGTTCTCTGACAAAATGGAGTTATTCATTAGATACAAATAAAGAACATTCGTATTCTGCTTCGCAGTGAACAGGTAGAAAACATTTATAATATTTAAAAACATTCCGTTTCATATCAGATCGGACAGTGACTTTTAATTAGACATTTGTAGTGCACAATATTAGGCATTAATGTAATAGCCTATGTTTGTCACAAAAAGGTGTAGTATATACTTATGATATATAATGCATGTAAATCATTTATTAATGTGTTTTGACTGAAGTAATGTAAGAAAAATGATAGTAATTTAACCCTTTACAAATAAATAGAACATGTGTTACCCTTGCCGAAAACGTTAATTTCCTTAACCAATCAGAGGAGACGCATTCTTGCAACGTCTACAAATCATGTCAATTATGCGATTCGGACCAGTACCAACCAGTTATGCTAAACAAATAAAATTATTATCATGACCTCCAACAGAATTAGATTTATGTAAAATGTTGATTGTTGTCACAAAATATTGTGTATATCTAGTATGCTAAATTTGAGATCGATTTATTTATCAGAAGTACTTGATCTCAAAAAAAGATTTTTTCACCTGATCCGGAATATATATATATATATATAGTTATACCTGCTTCAATTATGCTCTATTACATCAATTATTTATTTATTGTGTTTTAATTACAACAAAAAAAGTTTTGTTTAGAGAAAAATATATGAAAACACATTACATGATATAAAGTAATTGATGTAGATTAACATATGAAAACAAATAGCGATCTATCCATATTTTAAAGGTCTGTATTTTTGTACATAGCTCTAAAACGATATATAAAATAATTCTGGTAAGTTTCAGTTAGTTAGATTCATCATAGATTCAAAATCTATATCTTTATGAGGTCTCGACTTTGTACTAGTTCCAGTGCCGCTATGATCTGGCCAGATCATATCGTCCATCAAAATTGCACATTCTGTTACTAAAATCATTTCAAAACTTACCTATATATGTAATAACTGATAAATGTATGAATAACGTCTAAATTGGTGTTAAAAACGTCTATTTTTATTTTTTAGTATTTCTAAGTGTTGGCTCAATGACGTCATAAAAACTATGACCAATAACTTTTTTTTAAATTTGGATTGTTTTGCCTGTTTGAGTTACAAAGAACATTTTTCGAAAATTTGAGAGTGATACATTAATCTATTAATAATTTTCAAAATTGACCTTTTTATCGACTTCAATAAAAAATTATTATGAAATAAATATATAATTTTTAATGTCACCAATTTTTTTGTTGTAGACCAAAATTTCCCCTTAATCGGTAAATAGGAAAGATGATTTCGAAAGGCTACCGACCACTACGTATAGAAAATAAAAAGTACTGCGAAGGGTTAGCGCTTCGTACGTAGAGGGGGGATTCCACAATTTTTTCAAAGAAATTAAGTTTTTGATTGAGCCATAAAAGGCATGACCCTCATTTGATTGAGCCATAAAAGGCATGACCCTCATTTTTTACTCAGTGGCTAAACTGCTTTTATCTAACTAACAAATATAACAAATATAATTTCGAATATTTTTACATTCCAGAAAAATGGTGTTATTATTAATCCATTTTATAACTCGCCTGTGTGTTCATACTTGCCAATGATATTAGGAGCTGAAACTTGCAACAGCAATAAAAAAATAAGTTTATCGAAAATGATATCCATTTAACTTGATTAATAACATTATTTATTTAAATAACCAGCAATTTAAAATAATACTCAAATAGCATTTATACTACTTATAGCTTATTTGTATAAGTAATATAATTTTAAAAACATATCAACAAATATTGATTTGGTGATCTAGAATCAGATACAAAAAAAATAAAGTCAATTGGTAGCATTGAACAAAAGCTATATAACTTATTGGTCAATATATAGCATATACAGTATGGTTATTTTTCCTATAGTTTTCGTAACTGGAGTTTATGACGTAATCAGGTCATAAAAATTACACCAATTGACTAATTTTTTTGAAAATAAAAATCACTCGACAAGTCTTTAGGAGGTATCTGTATACCAAATTTTAGCTTAATCGGATGATAGAAAGTTTGTCTTTACAGGGGGGGGGGAAATACCCCCCTTCCACGTAACAAACAGAATGATGACAGTAAAAATTAGATGTACATAATTTGGTAAAAATTCTGGTAAAATAGTGTCTTTGCTACCATTTCTAACTTATTCTGTGATTTTTGCATTTTTCAAGAATATTTTTTTATAACTTTAAATTCGGATTGCAGGGCCTCTGGTTCATCGTCGTTCTTTATTATACCCGTGGTATGTTAGTATTTGTATAATCGGTTCTTGATATTCTTATTAATTAATTTAACAAGCAACTTCATACGTATTACTACATTAATTTGTAATTACAACAATTCATACACACGAATTTTATTATTTATTTTCATAATAATGCCTGTTTAGAAACATAATTACAAAATAGCCAAATACATAGGTCAAATATGCAATGACGGGATTATATACAACATATTAACATATAAGCAACAATGATTCAAATGTACCAGGGTAGACTATTTTATCTGCACTAAAGATGACATTTATAAATAATTAAATTGTTACAGTAATATGTAAAAAATGTAAGTCTGATATACAAAACCAAAATGGAATATACATCTTTTAAATCTCTACGAAAAAAATGAAATAAATACAACTTCTCCATTTTGACGTAATAGTTATTTATTTATGCCCGACTGAAATTATGTATGCATCACCAGCAGCCTGATAAAACTAATATTGTGAATTCTTGATAAACTATGAGGTTTAATATGCAATATTATATGTATTATTAATAGAAATAGGGGAAACTACGAAGTCTAATAATGAATATCACCAATACAGTAGACAAATGTTTATGTGCTATTATTTGTTTTTGAATTGAAAGAAAATGTATTTATCATACAATGCAGTATTTTTGTCATAGAATAGTTAGAACAATGTAATGCAAAATAGATTTATTACACAATATTTTCAAAAAATTTCTCGCAATGATAATTTTCAATTGAAAAGAATTAGAAAATATCTTTAGGAAAAATCGCACAACAAAATATTAAACACATTTTCAAAAGTGTGTTTAACATTTATTTGAAACATATCTTAACATTTCTAATTAATATTCTAACGTTTCAAATCAGTTAGTGTAATTTTTCATAAATAAATTATTTTTGTATAGAATATCTTAATTTAAATATATTAATAAAATAAATCATACAACAAAAATCCAACTTATGATCATTTATATGTTGATCAATATATTTCACAAATTTAGTTTACATTTTCAAAAGAATCGGACACAGAATTTGAAAGTAGTCCGTAATTAATATAGATAAAGTAAATACATTCAAATAAAAATGTGTAATTATGACTATGCAGATATCAACATTAATAAAATTTAAAAAATAATAAAAGGATAACCAACTAATTTTTTTTTAATTTAATTTAATTCTAAGGGATTTTTTTTATTAAAGTGGAGTTTGAATCTGGTAAATGAAATGTTTTATCTGTATTTTCAAATCGAAATCTGAGATACCTGACTAAACATATAATTATAGAATTTAGCCGCAAGCTATTCATTATTTCACCACATAAACTGTCAATACTATTTTTGACAGGTACACTTTTTTATAATTTCTTTTTGTTATAAATCTAGCATATCAACACACTAATTTTTTTAATGTTTTTAAGAACATACACATTTCTGAAAAGTGCAACATAAACAAATATGAATATTTTTTTATAAAACCGATATTAAGATTTGTTTTACAGTAGGATTAAATTACGAATGCATACATATAATAGTTGTGCTGTAAAATAATTATTGGCATTTTAGTCGATATAATTGATTAAAAGTTTAAAACTATTAAGATCAATATAAATTATATAATTATAAAAATATAAAATATTAAGATCAATACCTAACCACGAGGCATTTAAAAAATCCTTAAAAACTCATTATTTTTAAAATAGTCAATTTTTAATTAACACTATCCAATCTCTTACTCACAAAATTGTTTTTGTTTTTTTTGTGTTGTGTTTTTGTATTGT
>JAUZND010007272.1:0-10418 GCA_034780555.1 Coelogynopora nodosa
CGCGCGAATACGACCGTTCGTGTCAAGAGCTTGGAGCGGAATGAATTTAAACAGGGAAGTCGTCTCTATTTATACAAAAAAAAAGGGGGGGGGGTAGGGTCAATGACTCATAAATATATTTATAACTGCGGCAGAATCGACCCTTCCTATACTACTTAGGTTTACTTTACCGGTCGTTGTATAGATTATGTCTGTTGGGTTTATCGGGTCTATTTATTATTTTACGAAAATCTATTAATAAGTAGTGAATGGGGGCAGTATAATTTTTAGGTGTGGGTTCATATGGACCCCCCCCCCCTATTGTAGTTCTAAAGCATAAAATGGGTACTGGTAGTTCTAGGGTCACCTATATGAAAGAGAAAGCACACACTTTCTTATGTTATCATGATATGACTTGAAAGTAGACTGTATCACGCCTAGATAATGAGTTAAATTGTTTTGCTCCTATACAAAAAGAGAATTGTTACCTATACATACGTTTATGTAAAAAAAATTAAAAGTTTTACTAGTGTTTGTATTTTTATAAGTCTGGGTACATATATTTTGTAAATATTTAGTAGATTACTTGAGTCAAATAAACAAGCATGGCTTAACAAATAACAAAAGAATAAATCATTGATATAAATAATTTAATTTTTAGTTAAGCGATAGACTACAATAAAATATAATAATACATATTAAATATCATAAACAATAAATTACGGACACCGATATAACATAGTATAACAAAACATGTAATTGTACAAAAATGTAATAGTATACATCATATGAAATAAATATTTATGAATATACAATGACAAAATTATCTTTAAAAAAGCCTAGACATTCATCAAGATTCTTCGTTCCCTGAAGTACCTTCGTCTGAAAATACATAAAAAATAAGCAAATATATATTCAGGGTTCTGACTTAAAAACAATTATTTAATTTGAAGCGGGAATTTAAAAGAATATTGATAGTTTTTAATTATTACAAAAATTAAACAGCAAAATATTAATCTATATATATTAGTCTTATGAAGTTTTAAATCACACAGGATATACATTGTATATACATATTATACATATATACATTGTATATTGTATGCAACATGAAGTATTTAAATAGTCCGAAAATGCATGACATGTGAAGGAAAAATATATATTAGGGTTTCCTGGTGAAAATGGCGTATACGTACGTATAAAAAATACGTATACGTATTATGTAATAATTTGGAAGTCTATTACTATATTTCAAAGGTAAATTTATACAAATAATATATAATTTTCACAATGTTTTGAAGAATATATATCAATCAATCTACATAATAAAAATAAAATACATTTTAACTGAATTGCATTATAATATCACACACTTTCATTATTCAAATTGTAATTATAATTTATAATACTCTCAATAATTTTTTAATGTAGTATGAACAATACATAGCTATACGTTTTTTTATTAAAAACTTTTTAATGTAAAATACAAATAAGTGGCGTATACGTGGCATATACTCCATGGTTACTTATACGCCACGTATATGCCACACGTATACGTCCAGTCCATGCTGTACATATTACAGACGTATAGGTTACTTATACGCCATATATGCGGTGTATACGTGACGTATACGCAATTTTCACTAGGGTAAGAAGCCATTATAATAAACTGTGGTTTTCTGGAGATACGAGAACTGTACACAAGCATATAGGACGTGTATCTTGGTTTGGTGAAAATGGACTATTTCAAATACATACATTACATACCACGAAGAATTCTAATAAACCCTCATATTTTGAACAAGCTTGTCTCATTTTGGCGCATCCATCTGCTATTATAAACAAATTTTAACGCCATATTGAGGTAAAAATCTTTGGCTGAACATGGATTCTCAAAATAACACTTCTAACTACCCGGTAGGTCTGACTACCTAACTATACACTATGGTAATTTGATATTTAGCACGATGGCAGACTGTTATTAAATAAATTCAACTTTATATTTTACGACTTGGCGACTCTGACCAGGAACGTCTTTGATCAATAACTGGCAACAAATAATTTTAAACAGTAAACATTTTTATATGTAGAAGCTCAACTTTGGTAATTTTTATTTGTCTTAACCTTTCAGATTTTTCAGGGGACGTAATCCATGATATATGGAATATTTTATTTAATAGCATATAAGTATAAATATATTAAAAATAATAAATTTTCAGTCATATTGTGATTCAAAATTCTTTTTAAAACAATATTTTCTTAATATTAATAAATACATTTTCTGGAGGTGGTCAAACTTTCAGGGGGGAATAATAACAAATTATCGCATATTTTGATGAAGAGACATTTTCCAATTTTTTTATGTTGTCAAGAAAGATTGCCCATAAAGATGTTTTCTTTTTAGTCAAATTTTGGTGTCAAAAACCACTTTCTACACATAGTGATACCTATTAGTGATGGAATATAACGATACCTATGGTAGTTTTGACTTGGCGGTACCTACACTAAAATGCTTCGCATTTCATACATTTAATTTTTGTATGCTGGCCTCTCCCAAAGCATCTGAAATCGTCAAAACATGATGCCTGAGCTTTATTGGTCACTGTGTGCGCAGCGACCAACCGGTATCGCAACTCATACTGTGGGAACCAGAAGAACCCATGAAAGTCGGCCAAGGAAATCGTCTGACATTCACAAAACAGGTCAAAGAATGTCTTTCCCAACTCGAGATAACAGCAATACTCAATGCAGCAAAACAACGAGAAGTATGGAAAACTCTCACAAACAAGAACAACTAACTTATTATCTACTTCACTGTTGAATATAAATTTTATCAGATAACTATTCATTCAAAGCTTAACTGTGTAAATTTTTGATCCTCAGTTTTATTATCTAATAAACTTATTTATGATGATGATGATGATGAACCGTTTACTGCTCAAAACCAGACTTTGTAGGCAAAGTTACAATTGAAAATTAAATATAAAAGTATTAATAATAATATAGAAAACTTACTAGAAAAATTCATACAAAAAAGGTAATTCCATTTTAGTGCCATCTTAACTATTATTCTGCGATTGATTATATTATTAATAGGCGAATTTATCAAATTTATAATGTCCATAAAAGCTAACTCCAATAATCGATTTAATTGAAATGTTATTTTTAAACAATATAATTCACTATAACAAAAGATTTGTAAAATATAAAACCAGTATAGTCAAATGACAGTTTTCAATACAGATAATTATAGAAATTATAAACAGACCAGTTAAGCAAAATGTTTTGTCATTGATGATGTTGTTTTTTGATCTTAAAAGAGATTGAACATATAGACATTTTAGAAATATTTATGTTTAAAAATTTTCAGTACATTATTATCTCAATAGATTACGACTACCATGCTCACTTTTATGTTAAAAATCAAAAGATAATTAGTGAACACTACTATTTTACAAAAGGAGCTGTATTAAATGATACTTTTTCATAATAATGAAATTTGTGTATCACAAATGTCCTTTTAAACAAAGTAATTAATAAGGAAAACAATTACCCTTCTCTTCTCTTTGAATCAGGTATTCGTGTATTTCAGCAATTCGTATTTTGGGCTCCATATTAGTCCATACAGAAACAAGAAGTACAGGTATGCCCTTGAACTCACAGGCAACAGTCATCAGGTCTCCAGCGATAGACAGGCGATACAGATACTTCCGACTTCCAATCGTCACATCATCGAAGTGGTAAATATTGTAATATTCCTTATTGTAGTAATGCAACTTTTCACTGAAGATTTCCTCTAGTGTATCTGCCTGAGCTGTGGGTAGATCAGTTTCGCTGACAGACATTATTCTAGAAAATTAAATAAATTATAGAGATTAGTGTTTGTGGTTCAGAGAAATCATGAGTATGTACTGCAGCAAACATAGTGAAGAGATATTAGTAGACAACAAAAATTTACAATACAAAAAAGTAAATAAAGCGTTAAATGTTTTAAAAGTTAAAAAGCATGATGAATAAATCTTAGATGACATAAAACGAAAAAGACAAAATGGACACACATGAGACTAACCAAACCAAAGGGTTAATAATACACGATCTAAAAGCAACCATACAGGCAATTGACAACAGAAAACATGTAACATAAGACAAACATTAATGCATAAAGGAGGGGGAAAATTAAAAGTTTGACAATATTAACTGAAATATATAATTATATACATTATAATCATATAGTAATATAGTGCTGGCAATATAAAACTCCATAATAAATAATTAACATTCAATATTAAAAATATATATATATTTATAGATGATAAAAAATGAACTCCTTGGAAACAGATAAACTGTAACAATAAATATATAAATTAACTTAAAGGTAATCTAATGTAAAAATAACATGAAATCAGAAGGTTCACTCTCTTTAGACTGAAATCCATTTCTGGATTATATTGAACATAGAATTCTATATTTAAATTATAACAATATTTAGTAAGATAAGAACTATCTAAATATTAATAAAATATTATTGTAATAGTTGTTTATCAATATAATTATAATAAAATTTTAGTTAGAAAAATAAATGAAACATGATACATACTATCTTACTACTACATTATTATTACATCAACTGAAATGTAGAACTTCTATTACAGTATAATTCTGCTATAATGAACAAATATTTGGATCCCTTCAATATCGTTATATGATACTATAACAATAACCTTGGGTAATTCCTTGTAAGCATTGCAACTCACAAAAAAACGAAATTGTATATAAACTTTACAAAAGTGAACATTTTCTGTTATAAGCATCTTCAAAAATTAATATGATTTTAGTGGCACTTAGATGCATATAATATTTTGTAACTATTAAAAGTATATGGTTTTTAGGTGTTTAAATAATACAAATTGCATTGTTTTTATTATAATATGTATCTCTTTTGAATTATCTTAATTTAAATTAGTTGGGGTATACCATGTTAGTAAACATAGATTACTGCAATAATTTCAAAATATGCATCAGACAGTTTCAATATCAGAAATTGAAAACCAATCTGTAAATGTTATGTCCATTATATTTATTTTAGAAAAGTTTTCTTGTCATGTACAAGAATAATAATATGCTGTGAATTCATAATTAATGAGTAAACCCAGTTATGATCACAGAAACAACAAACATTCTTCATATTGTGTTTGTTTTAAACTATTATAGACTCAGTCATAATATTTGGGTACATACATTATATAATGGACATAACTTCAGCCAAATATCAATATACTGTCCATTTAAACTGTTTACTGTCTATCTATTATTGTGTATATCCATTAAGTCGTTTTCGTTTCGATATGAAGTGACAAATCAAAGAGCAAGGCTATGGGGGCGTTTTCAGCACCCCCTGTTTTCTGAACTTATATTTTTAGCAGAAAAAAAAATCTGAAAAAAGATATCTACATTATATAGTTTTATTTCTACTGTTAACTATTGTAACTATATGAATATACAAATATATAAATGTTCATAACATTTTGCAATTATACTTTATACAATATATTAATATTCAATGATTATGAAGGCATCAATGTATATGTTTGAGGGTGTTCAAGCATGTAAACAAAATAATGCATTAATGCCAGAATAATCATTGAATATTGCTAATGTGCATAATTTTAATCAATATTCAAAATCATGCAGATCATCAATACATATTTAAAATTTAATTTATTTCTATCTTTTAATATAGCACACGATTTTATACCACATTTTTGCTTGCTTTTGAATCATTTTTACATTGTTGCATGTAAATGTTGGGATTGTACATTTGAAAGTTAGGTACAATGTAAAAATATGATGCACCTTTTTTTAAATCTTAGCCTCCACCCTTTAAAAAGTTTGGATCCACCAGTGCTATGTCCATTAATTAAACATTTCAAAGTAAACAGATATCACTTAAAAAACAATATAGTTAAAAAAATTAACTGATATAATTGAAAATACATGGGGAATTTGTTTCCAAAGGAGTTCCAGTGGCATTACCACAAAAAACATTTATCATAGTGTGTTTACAGAAGAAAAAAGGAGCTATATACATTTTTACGGCTCATGTGATTGAAGAGATTGCTGAAGATGTGATTCTGGTGTGGTATATCAAGAAAGGTTTTGTAGGTAGGTATGTTTGGCATCATACACTGGAGGAATCTATGGAAACAAGACCAAATATGTACAAAATTACTCCACCAAGGACCATTTCTGCATGTCATCACTCCATGTGATGTTCAGAACAAATGATTTAGATGGAACCAAAGCAAAAATAAATACATCTGTTGTTTTTGAATAAAATGTGATAATTTTTATTATTAAATTTACTATTGACTGTTCATTATATAATGTAATATATTATTATTCTGTTTTTGCATATATATAATTTATTCATTTGTGATTATTACTAAATGAAATATGTTTTAATATCCTATCATATTATTCAAAATTCAATTTTGTACAATAACAAACCATAATAAAGTACTTTTAATGCATGCAATAATTATTTTTATATTATGTGACTCTGTTACATCAATTACATTTTGATGTTCTTGTTTCTTTAACTTTGTTATTCTAAAGAAACTATATTATTATATGTTTTCTGATGAAATAAAAACAAAAATGAAATTTAGACTTTCACAATTTGTGGCAGTTAGGTCTTATATTAAACTGAAATGTAAATAATTATTTTATACATTAAGTAAACACTTTTTGAGTTTTGTTAATTTAATCTATTGTATCATAGATTATTATTACCCCTTTTGATGAGGTGACACTGCATATTGTTTCAAAATAAAATGGAAAAGTATGAAAATGTTATGTCTGTTATTAACTGGAATTACCCTGGCTTGTATATAGTGAGATGGATATAACACATATGTTTTGTAGTCTTAAATAAAAAAAAAGAAATTGCTTGTATGTGTTCAGATGAATCCCATATATACATAAATGTAAGCACCCCAACTACTTCAAAACTAAACTCAAACATTTAATAGTGACACATGTCATAATAGGAAGCATTCCAAAGAGATTAATTTTTCTACTAATCTAATGGAAAATAAAAAATTGAATGAAAAAGCCTGTTTGATATCTATCATATTTAATGAGTTTTAATATGCAAAAATAAAAATTTGTACATTATTTGCAATACAAATATACATTGTTGAGTATATATGCTTAACCATTTCTAAACCTCATATATAATGAGCTTTAGATATTACACAAATTTACCAGGTCACTTCAATGTAATTATATCAAGATTATACTGTAATAGCTCTAAAAGTTGTAATTTAATACCATTAATAAGCCATATATGAATTTGATATATTGTCTAACATTTCTTTTTTTAAATTTTAATAATGACATTACTATTTTAATACAAGAAGAACCATTGATGTTTAAATTGCAGTGTTGTTACAGAGCAAAATGGAAAAAATCGCCACTACAAAAAAAATTGCTGGGGAAGGTAAAGGCCTAAAAACCAAATTAAAAATTAATTTTCACAGGCCTATTTCTATAATTAATGACACATATCTTTATCAAGTAAATTTATGAATGCAGGTTAAAATATAGATAATTCTTAACTGTAAAGATTTTTTAAATTTAATTACACTAATGTAATGAGTGAGAATAAGAATTGTACATGACAACAGTAACAACTTTATTATCTAAACAATAGAAAAAATAATAAGGTCTCAATATATGTTTAAACAAGTTCGATCTTTGACTTAAGACATACTTATATGCAGGCAGGGGAAACAGGCCACTAAATTTAATGAGTAATGAATGTTTGTTGAAGTAGAATGAGTAAGATTTATTTCACTTCTTCAAGAGGGATTTTGGGCAAGTTATACAAAGATTTAGACATCTCTAATCTTCTTTTCATTGATTGTTCTTTGGCAGCATCTTCAATCAGGGTTGCCACGCTTTTTCAAAGATCAAATTCCCTGCCTTTCCCTGACTTTTTAGTACAATAATATTCAGAAAAATTACAAATATTTAGTAGAATCTTATAGTGAAATTTTATTAAAGTATTGTATACAGACTTAAAATACAAAATGTCCATTGAATGTTAAATAATAAATGCATATTACAGTACACCCTCTTTTAATTTGATAGACTTATCTAACTCTTTTAATACAGATATTTTGGTATCTTTTTTGGTACATAATGCATTCGATTTTTGGAAGTAAACCAAAACTGAAAAAAAGAGATAAATGTATAAATAAATTAGAATTCACACGAAGTCACAAAAATTATTTTTTACCTAGAATGCCTATAAAGGGGTGTTTAAAATATTTAATATATAAAATTTTAAATTCCTTGACTTCATGAAATTTTCCAGAAATATTTATAAATTCCCTGACTTTTTGCTTTATACCTAAATTCCCTGACCCATGACAACCCTGTCAATGGCCTTTTGAGTATCACATTCAGTCAACCTGAAAATATGTACAACAAATTTACTAGAAAAATTAATTGAAACAAGAGGTTTGACCAACCAGTGTTTAGTTGTTTATTAATCAAAATCTAAAGAGGCAATCAACCTGAAATTTTCAATACATGCCTAATTCTAAATGTAATACATGATACTAAATTTGATAAAATAGCCCTTTTTAGATATTAAAAAAAGGCTGTCTCTATAATAAAGCATTAAAGCTTTCAGGATAATTTTTTTATTAATCAGTAACATCCTTATATTCTTTCTGCTAAATAATTTGTTTAGTGCTTAATGTAAACTAAACTATTATTATGTCATTAGTAATGAAATAAGACAAAAAAACTGTTTTTTTCACTTTAATGTATCCCTTATCTAATGCTTTATTGCACTTATGTGTTACTTAATACAGCTAACTAAGCACCTGATTACACAACAAATGACCTTAAAATGTACTTAAATGGTAGAGAATATACATTGAATTAGATAAAATCTGGTGTAATACACAGCCTCTCTGGTTAAGTAGGCTTCCAAAAATGTCAGGTGCTGCTATTCCTTTACCCCCCATTCAACTAACAGGATGCCATTCTTGTATACATTGTGGATAATGTGTAGGCCACAGGATCTCATTTCAAGTAGACACAATACACTGTCAATATGCTTCTGGATGTCTCCATAAAAGTGCCAGTTTACAGCTGGTCCATCCATAGAAATTTGGTGAACCTTAGATAGAGATACCCCTTTCAATCCTGCAATGAAACTTAGACTAAATCAGAAGCTTTGCTGTGACCTAAGAACTAAGTTCAGATATTGAGTGATCACCATGTCCTTTACTGGGTTACAATAATGCATGTGTAGATCCATTTTATGTTTTTGAGTAGCCTTGTTTAGACTCGCATTGAAAAAAAACACAAACATTTTAGCTGATCTTTCAGTATTTTCTCAAAATATGGGACAAGTCCAAATGAACGAAGATAACTGGCTGTCATAGCCTAAAGAAAAATCCTTAGGTATACTACTATCTAGGAATATACAGGGAAAATACATCAGCCAAGTAAGCCACAGACCAAAAACTTTGATGGTCTAGCACAAGTTTAAACAACCAAATTGCCTCAGCTTTAGCCAATAAAGGAGTTCATGGAATATCCACACTTAAAACTGAGCTAGTGGATGATGTTGGCAATGGTGGTATTAATGATGTGCAGTATATTGAAAACTTTTGACATACTTTATATTTACCCATAATACTCAGAGAGAATGTTTTTACACAGCATTTGCAATGAGCTTCAGTCTTAGACTCCATCCATCCAAATTATTTTTTTCAGTTGGGGTGATAAAATGTAAATTTAGTTTTTTTCAACATTGAAGAAGAGGATCTAAAAAAAGGTAAATACACAAAAAATTATTAATAAAGGAAATACAATCCATCAGGATGGCCTATCAGGAGTATATATACAGACATGAGAATGGTGTAGTAGTGGTTTTGGCAGAAGAGTAAAATCATGGACACTTGAGAAGTGAGTAACATTTTCCAATATATTTTAATGTATTTTTACTTTGAGTACAGGTTATATATTGCAGGTAAAATTTGTCAGTTAATGATGATGAAGTTGATCAGAATGAAAATACTATATCAATTTTATCAGGTTTTTTAAAAATCTGTTGTAATTTATTTTAGAAAATCTATTTTGTTTATAAATAAATTTGTATAATATATAAATATTATAAAATTTGCATAAAAGGCGAAATTTCCAACACTGTGAACCTAACACCCCACCCCTATTTTTTTATTGTAATTTATAATTTGTGAGAATCTCAGCATTTAAACAAAATCGTTAGGTTGTTTAAAATTTTGTTTAAATGCCGAGAATTTGACTCTCAACCATACGTGACATGTATATGTCTGGAATGAAACCTTTATTGCATAAAATAGATATTTTTGCATAATTATGATTTTTAATTATGA
>JAUZND010007273.1:0-10418 GCA_034780555.1 Coelogynopora nodosa
TGTATGCTTAATCCTGCTTTATTATATAAACATTGTATTACGCAACCTTTCGTTAATACCTATATAATAACCGAATATCCAGCCACTATACATATTTAATCATTGTATGATTAGGACGCAAGTCGAAATATTACAATACACTTTTTACCTGCAGTAAGTAAGTCTTCCTATTTTTCTTATAATAATAATACTATTGACACTGCAGATTCCAATAAAAAAAATTAGATATTCGATTTAACAAATTTTTGTTGTTGTCAATTCTTTGGTATTATCAACCAGTCCAGCATCTCGAGTTGTGTAGCAAAAGTTGTGCTAGACATGATGTCCTCCCATGTCAACCCACCAATCTATCGGTTGACGTCTGGAAAATATGCCAAATTGAAATACACAATGTGGGCATTGTCGAGAAGCCGAGGATATAATCCATGTCATGTTGCACCCTTACTGCGACAACAGGTCACCGGAATATCAAGTGGTGTCCGCGCCTGTTGACCTGGTAGAACTGAATTCAGAACTCACCGTTCAAATATATAGGTCACTTAGGACTGTTAAGTCACTTACAAGAACACTCAACTGTTAACTATAAACTGTTGACTAACAAAATCTAGATATCTAATGTTTACACAAACTACAGCTCCCATATGGAGCCCCTTTTTTGGGCACCCTTTATATCAGAACAATGTTCCAACAATAGAATATATGCAATGAAATTCTCAATTCTGTTATAATATTGATATAATAAAATGTATGTTAAAATTAAAAAAAAACAATGAACACTTATCTTTCTGTCCGGAGTGATTCCTTCCTTGTGGCTACCTCCGAATACACAATTTGCACTTGACGAATCTGAATATTTGTTTTTCTTTTTCTTTTGTTTGTTATCGTTATTTTGAGTGTGTGTCTCGTTATAAAATTTGATATAAATACACAAGTATTAGAACATAATATATCGCACAATATTCATTAATATAAACATATATATAAAATTATATAAATTTACATCAATTAAGTCTGAATACTAAGGCTAGATACCAAGTTGTTATCTGATCCCCCAAGTTGTTGCATATTGTAAAAATTAATACATATTTTTTTTAAATATATAAAACTTTTACAGGTCATTTATATGTTAGAAATGATGTTGTATTAATTAGGGTATATACTAATTAGTATTTTAGGAGTTGGTTCATATATACATTAGAATATATAATCAATTATTTATAAGAGGATACAAGCATTTTTGTTAAATTTATGAATGCAATGACATGATTATTGAAAAAGATTTGAAAAATTTAATGGTGAATAATCATTGATAGATGTGATAAAGTTATTAGCATAGATCATTAATCATTATTATTATTGTTATAATAATAAATCAGATTATCGGAGGAGAATTTAATAATACATTGTATGTTAAAGATTCTATAAAATTTTATTTTATTATATTTTTTCAAATATATCATTTATATTTAATCACAAAACGTAATAATTTGAAATGTTCAATAGGTGATGAATTTTTAAATCTTCGGAATTAAATCGTAATACAATAATCATGGATTTGATGAATTGAATGAATTGGAATTGGAAGCCAACAATTCCAACCAACCATTTGGACGTCCAATCCATTTTATAATGTAGTAAACTATATTTTCAAGTGCTCTTCCACCAACTGGCAAAATCGATATATAAAGTCGGCAAAAAAACAGCCGAAATGAGTTTTCTTCTTACCATGTAATTATAGCTATCAGAATATATTGAATTCAACAGTGTTGGATGTATTATTATATACGTTACATATATATTTACAAAAATGCAATATTTTAAACTACACTTAATATAAAAGAAGCGAGGCTTGTGTAAGGATTATACGAACTCTTGAATAGTTCGTGGGTTACATAACCATTTTCTCCCTTATCGCAGGTTCCCAGAGTCACGCCTGGGTCGCATGTTCAACGGCAGCATCTCGATCGTCCTCGACACCCTCAAGCAGCACTACTTTATCGATCGGGACGGCAAACTTTTTCGCCACGTGCTCAACTATCTTCGCGCAGGCCGCCTCCATCTCGACACTAGCTTCCCGGAGCTGGACCAATTGCTGGACGAGGCACGGTTCTACGACCTCCAGCCGATGGTTCAGGAACTGGAGGATCTCGTACGACGACAGCGCAGTTCTATGACAACTTACAGTCGAATTCAGGTAGGCACAGTATATGGGTGTGTCTTCGTTATCCTCCTCATTACGTTTATATTACTTCCATGAATATTTTCATAAATTATACATTTTGTACAAATTTCATCCTTAATTAAGGATAATTATAGAAAGTAGCTTAATGACAGGTTTTATAACATTATAAAATCAGTAACTTATAGCTATAAAAAATTATTATAATTAAATAGAAATGCGTTTTCTAGTGATTATAATATATAATATAGTCCTACTTTAGAAAATTTTGAACATTTTAGGCAGTAATGTTTTGCCGAGTATTATTAATGAAAAAAGCAGTTTCTGAGAAAGACATTCTAGCCAAAAGTTTACAAAATTAATACGCGCATGTTTTCTGTAACAATTTCAAATTACTATTAGCTAATCATTTTAAAATATAAGATGATTCGTAAAAGATGAAAGAGCATGCTTTCATATAGTGCATGTTGCTACGTATACTGTTAGTGAAATGTTATTTTATATTATAATATTTTATGGTATATAACATTATCTCGTTAATGAAACTCTTCGTTTTTCTCTTTGTCAAATGTGTTCATTCCCAGAACGCTTCAGTTGTCTTATTGTAAATCCATTTAAAAACGGCCCCACAGACTGCTGCTCTGTCTTGTGATGCGACCACTGCATCGACCAATGGCACCACCGCCACCACCACCGCCACCGGCTTCAACCTCTCCACCAACCGGTCCACGAAGCCGACACCACCGGCGGTCACCCCTGAGGCCGAGGCCAACCCCGCCATCTCCGAGTGGGAGTGTGTCCTCGTGAGCATCTCGCCCGAGTGTGAGGAGCGGGTCTCGCTGTCGGCCCGACGCCAGCTCATCGCCGAGTGCTTCCCGGAGCTGGCCGCCGCCATCCTGGACCACCGACAGACCAACTGGAATCTGGACTGTGACCACGCGATCGGATTCCCGATGAACGGCTACTGCCGACTCAACTCGCTGCAGGTGCTGGAGCGGCTGCTCAATCGGGGTTTCGCGGTGATGGCGAGCACGGGAGGGGGCGTGGAGGGGCAGCAGTTTGCGGAGTATTTGCTGGGGAAGTGTGGCCTGGTTTGAGGCGCTCGTTTTGCTTTTTGCTTGTGTGATATATTCGAGGCATGCATAATTGCCTATCATTTTCTGGAAATAATATATTTTTTGTTAATAACAATGGTATATTACAGCTTTTTTGTACCGTGGGATTCTTGATGTTTATTTGTCGGACATCTTTTTTGAAAAATTATTGTTATTTCCTGTGGATTCCCGAAGGAATCGATTTGTAAAATGCTTCTCGAATTACATTTTTCACTGTAATTATAAAATGTATTATTGTATGTATGTATTAGTTAGTTGGAATATTTGAATTTCTGAACTGTCCATTTCAATATAATATTGACGAATACATATTTTAAATTTTTATTTGAAATATTAAATGCAGATACTAATTTTTGTCAAAAGAATATTATATCTACATCACATGAAGAACTATTTTTTCATAACATTTCTTACACTTTTTTTCAAAAATTCGTGTTATCCAAATTATTCCCCCAGAGTCATTGACTTGAATTATATTTATTTTATATATTTTACAAGTTTTACAGTACAATATAAATATATGTAGTTAACATCTATATATATTTAAAAAATTGTCTGAAAACTAACTATATGCACTTTATTGTTTAACCATTTCTGTACGGCATGGGTCAACTGTTGACAGATGACTACATGCCTAATTATAGTTAAAATAACTATCGACAATAATATTTTCTGACTGATCTTTCTTATCCGCAGATGTTTCTATTAAAGTAGTTTAATAATATGGAATTAATTAATAATATATTTTGAAGAATTTTTTAAAAAATGTATGGTTAATAAATTATTTTTGTTTGTATTTTACTCTAGCGAAATGCTTATAAACTGCCCATATAAGTTTCTTTTAAATTTTGTATTTTCATGACATGACTTAGAGTCAGTTCATTAAAACTATATTCAGATGAATAATGTCTTGAAACATATAGATGTGCCGAATTAATTCGCACCTCATTCAACCAAATTATCGGGTGCATTTAATTTAATCGGTCTCAATATATAGTCAGAAAATACGTTCCACAAACAATAAAACACTTGTGAATGATTTCATACCAGTATCTTTCATCGTATTTCATCGTACATAATATTTTATTGATAGTTGTTGTAACTTTCTTGAGCGTCAATTTTGTATTAATTCGTGTTATATGATTAGTGTATTATTGTGTTCATGTTTCAATAAATAGTATTACTAAATTTGACTTTTTTAATGCGTTTTGCTTGAAGGCTACTTCCAAGATTAATATATCGTTTAGATATTATGATATTTATAAATGAAATATAGTTATACAAAAATAATCGATTGTGAAATAAATATATTCCAAAACATTGTTCTAATAATGCTTATTATTGCATTTATTGACCAATTTCGTATTTCATATTTTTGGTTTGCATAAAACAAACAGTCAGGAGTTATGTTTTTTCGAAAAAATAAAGGAAAATAGGCATTTTTTATTATTAAAATAATTAAAACAATTTACCCATAATTTTCCAAAGCTAATACTACGCATGATTTTCCGACAAAATTTCAACAATCTTATTTGTCTATAAAATAAAACAAGGTATTATTTCCTGAAACGAAGGAAACTTTAGTTTATATAATTTAATGAAGTATGTTTTTATTTATATATATATTAAATGGTGATCATTTCTAAAATACAAATAGTATGCAGTTAGTATAGAATTCAAAAATTATATTTAGAAAATGTCAAGGAAAAACTATAATGTATTTTAAGTAATTGGTGATTTCTGATGGAAAATACTCAATTTAGTTGAGGCTACATTTATTGATTATTATTCAAACAATAAATTTATTCGAATAATATAATATCTATTTTGTATAAAGCTGATTTTGTAATATACAATTTAGATAATGAAATTTATATATTCCAGTTATTATACAGTTTCACCTATTTAGCCAAATTTCGTGAATTTAGCGCTATTTTTAAATTGCCATAATTTGTTTAATTCATGGTTAACGCAACATTAACAAGTGATAATTAACATTTCACACTGCCGAATATTATATTATTAACATTTAACTTGTTTTCTTCGGAGCGTCAATATCGGATCCACAATATTTATCTCTCATAAAAATACTTGCATCTTATAGCGATTATATATTACTTTTAAATTCAAGTAGCAATATACGAAGTTAATCTAATTATGCATAAATCATAATCAAAAAGAAATTGAAAATATAACAAGTGATGAAATAGTTAATGTAATTTATTAATAATTAATCACATTTTTTTGTACCAATTACAGTTTGGAATACAGACTAACTTTGATTGGCATCATACAGAATAAACAAAAATAATGTAATCTAACAATACATTGAGTAATATTGAGTCGATAGAATAATATACCAAGTTTAGTAATTTATGTAATTATTTATTTAAAAAATATTTACAATTTTGAATAAAGAAAAAGGCATATTATACTAAGCAAATAATATAAGTATCTCATATATAAAGAAAATGTACAATTATTCTCAGTAAAGATAGATTAAATAGTATACTCAAAAAATCATCAACTATATCATTTGTAAAACATTTTTACAATTATTCTCACTTGTTACGAAAATTCACAAATTATTCGGCTTATGCATAGAAAATTATGTTTAGTTGATATGCAATTGAAATAAAAATAGTCTTTAATTAGTTAATAACTAGCAGTACAGCGTAGACAGTTTGAGTCATAGATATTTGATAAGAAATTAGACACTAGATAGGCACATTGATAGTCGCCATGTTGCCATGGTAATCATGTTTCTGCCATCACGGCATGGCATACCTCTCTAGTATATATAGCCTCCACATATCAATGTTCTGAACCTCCTAAATATGGGGTTGCTTTCAGGTCTAACGTGTCACTGTGCGGTTTCATTGGTGTGAGTGAGTGGGCATTTGTTGAGCAGAATTTGAATGGGCTCCAGCACACGTTGCGTCTGAAAGGTAAAGCCGTATAGTGTTATGTTATTATTATTTTTATTGTTGATGTTTTTGTTCTAGTATAATACATTGATTATAATTGCTTCTAAAACTAGTACGAAATGATCGCCAAAACTAATAGAGATTATTCATTAGATAGTAGCAATACATAACTCAAACATAACGCCATCTTTCAATTGTTTAAACAACTTCGGAGATATTGGTGATGTAATTTTAAAACATAACATGTTTGTTGGCATCTCTAATAAAGAAAATGATTTATTTTTACATGCATGCCACACCATAAGAAGAGTTTAAGAATGCATCTATGTGGATTGTATCGATTGGAACTCTCAAAAAGAAACAACAGAAGATACTTGTTTATTGAAATTCACTATATGATAACATATATTATACTACCACGGTATAGAGTATTGGTAGTGTCATAGCAAAATTAATATGTATAATAATATATATATATAGTAAATAACTTGTTATTTGTATATAGTGTAAGATAATGTTGCATGCTTGATTAATGCAAATTAATTTATTTCAAAAGACCAAACAAATAAATTGAAACATGAAATAAGTCGGCATACCTAAAATCAATATTGACATTTATTGCATAAAAATATATGAAAACATGTAAAAAAAAACTTCCTGGTTTGCGATAATTGATGTTCACGCATGATTTATTTTTCGTTATATTGTCTATCGAGTCATAACATTGCCGTTTATATTGTGCCAATAACTATATCCTAAACAAATTTACAAGCATTATATAAAGCAGTTTAAATTAGAATTGGAATAATTTGTCTTTCCATTCAGAATTAATCCTCTCATAATTTTTGGTTCAATCAGCTATAGTTAAAATAATACAGAAGGGAGTGCCCAACAACAAGAACCACGATTCCAAAACAACAGTGTTCCCAACTCCCCAAAACACTCCACCCAGTCGTCACCACCCACGTCGGGATTTTCTGATATGAGTTGATCGAGGATCTCGAGAAGCGCCCTTGTGAACTCCGACTGCTTGATGGCATCGTTCTCCCGGGAAGCGCTGCTCTTGTAGTAGTTGGAGTAGCGGTTGTCGCGCAGCTTCAGATACAGCTGCATACACTGTTGTGTCGCGTGCAGCGAATGGACCATCTTTAGGTGGAAGAAAGGAGGCGGGGGCGGTCACAGATTATAACATCAGGCGAGAGTCAAACGTCCGCTTATTGAGCTTTTACTGCACAAACAAGAGGTGTCCTTTACTTGTTATGTTGGTTGGACTAGTCAACAATACTAATATTATGCATTATATGTATTTAATGTGTAAAGCACGCCTTGTGTGAAGAGTTTTAATATTATTATCTATGGCGAAAAATTTAGAAATATGGGTAATTATTATTAAATAAAGAATAACCCAGCCTATTTTGTAATCTTTAAATGAAGAACAACCTTCTATGTTTGTGTAGAATATTTTGACTTTGTCTAACGAATAGTCTAATGGTAGTAAAGACGTCATTGTAACATTAAGATGACCGATATGTTGTACATAATAAAATTAAATCAAGCAGTGCAATATTGCAGTTTTATATATATTTTTAAAGTTGTTTTAGCCTAATTTGGATGGCGGTTGCCCACCAGCTGCTTTTTCCAGGTCAACCATGTCTCTCCCCACATAAAAAGCAGAAATCCACTTATAGAAGTGGACCCCAGGAGAATAATATGAAAGGACGGCCCAGAAGAAGAAGGAGGTGGTCCTCCCAAAGCGCACATTTGCAGACATAGTATACAATGTTTGCTGGTGTTTCGGATGTTTTGGATTTTTGGAGCTGAAAAGGTTTACTCAGGCTGTAATTAGTTCAAAACTTGTAAAAGATAAACAAAGGGTGGGGGAGGGTATTGTGCTGCTGCGGATTCTGTGTAGCATAAATGTTACTGCATCCTTGTAGAGCTCAAATTGCTATATTGAATGCGTCAATATAAAGGGTATCTTTTCGTATTTTTATGAAATAAGAGGTAATATGTTTGAGCTTCGCGCGATTCTGCGGAGTATTGGTTTTATTTTTATTTATTCATACACCTGTCGATATTTTACAGAAATGATTACTGACAGATTATAAAAAATTTCTCATGAGACGAAAAACCGCATCCTAAACATATCAAATTTGAACTTAACATTTTTTTTTTTCAAATTCCACCTTGTTTATAGCGAAATATTATTGATCGTATTAATGATCAAAATAAAATTGTCCAATTTTTAAATGTATTTTAAAATTTAAATTTGAAGAAATGTTATAGGGTGTATCGTACTTGTTTTAATAAAATGATATATCTTGATAAAGGGATCTTTCATTCACGAAAACATCGACCAATTAATAAAACTTTTTTTATAACGATTTTATCCATTTACCATTATGATTTACCAGTGAAACACCGAAGTGGGCTGCCATATTTATTCTATTCTAACGAACACCATCATAAGACAATCGATGCTCTCTCACCACAACTTTATTGGTGGCCGTGTTTCTCTCTAGGACCTCCGCCTCGGCGATTTCTGCCTTCAATGACGCCACCGCATCGGTCCTGGTTTGCAATAAGTCCGTCATCTCCTGATTCTTGCTGGAAATATTGTCGTGGAGAAGGATTGCCTTCTGAGCGGCCTGTATAGAACAGCAGGGAATACAATGGTTGGCAAGGGTTATGCCAAACAGGGAACTGTAGTGTGATAAACATTTAATATATAAATACAACTATATATGGGTGTTGAATCGTAGTATTTAGTCAAATCTTCGTGACTAAACTTTAATAGTTATTAAAATGATAATTCTTGTCAATTGATAAATATTCTATGCTGCGGTAGAATATAGTTTTATGCTTTTACTCGGAAGAATGTCTCAAACAAGTAATTTTCGTCATGATGTACTTTCTATGAAGACACTATTCCTTAATATACTGTCTGCATTTTATGCGCCAGTTGACTTTGTTAGTATATTTAATACATTCTTCCGTAAATTTTAATGCATGTCATGCAGTGTGCAAATTGATTACAAATAGTACAACCAAACAATAATTGCTTAAATGCTAATTGGTAAATAGAGCATTATAAATCATGCTTTTAAATAATCTATACGCTACTGAAAATTGCATTTTAATGATGCGTCTTATATAAAATATGACAGGTGTTGCAAAATAATGATGCAATGCATATAATGAATTATAAGCTGCCTGGCACATTAATCTATGCATTGCACATGCTACGCTGTACCTGGCACATAATCTATTCATAATAATCAAGAACAGTTTCGTTTGATCGTATAATAATAAAAAAGCTCAACAACGTTTTAATTGTAAGTTGTTTTGGTCGACTATTCATGTCAATTCAAATTATATTATAAAATTTTTAAAAAAAATCGTATTGTAATATTAGTATAGTATAATCTTTCAAATCATTACATAAACAAGGATTCATTCCTGTTCCGTCTTCATCGAATTAAGTATATGTAAGCCAGTTTCTTTAGCTAACTATAGTTACATAAAAGCTATGAGTTAAACCATATAAAACAAACCAAACATTCAAAACAAAACTTAATTAAACAAAACCAAAGGATAACCTAGCGATATATACACACAGCTTCGGTGTCCACCATATTTTTTTTGAGATTACAAATCTTTTTCTGAATGGCGCCTTTGGTGACATATTTGTGGGTGATCTGTTGCAGAGATTCTCCACGAGTCACTATTATCTCACGACTGAAAGCAATGTGTATACAGCCGACATGAAGAACATTAGGGACAGGGTTCTTGTGATATAGCGAAACCAGTGAAATATTTCCCCCACAAGACGTTAATACAAATTACAAACTAATTAAATTGACGGTCATAATATGAAGTAAAACATTGGTTTCACTTAAAATTCGAACAATATATTTACGGATACAAATTTAACAATATATTTTCAATAATATGATTTATAAAATATTAAATGTTTAAAATGTTCCAAAATTTCAATTGCCAGAATTCTGCAATTCCAAGTGTTTTAAAAACATTTTCAAGACCCCTACAAACTCTGTAAATACCACCCCCAGGATTCACACACAGATGTGTAATAACTTTAGCAGCCGTGCCCACTGCACTACTACTCATAACTATCAGGAAATGTCGAGGGGGAGGTGGGGAGGGGGGGGGGAGGGGGGGAAGAAGAAGTTGCCA
>JAUZND010007274.1:0-10418 GCA_034780555.1 Coelogynopora nodosa
TTTATGTTATTTAGTCCATATATAATCTCTTCTCTTTCTAATGAATCAAAAGCCTTCTCTATATCTATTGCTGCACATAATTTTCTTTGTTTTCTGCTTCTGCTTTTTTCTATTTCAATCTGTAATTGAACATGGTGTTCTTCTAGTCTTCTTTTAGCGGTGAAGCCAGCTTGCTCTTCCTCCATAATTAATTTTGTTCTTAAACAGAATTTTTTGTATTCTCTTGTTGATATATAATAATGTATATATATAGGCTATTTTAAACAAAAGCTGTAGAGACAGGACCAATTTAGAATTTTGGCTGTCTACTGTCGGCAATCATTCGAAAAATATTGTATTTTGTATTTCCAAGAAATCAAGAAAATACAATGATGAGAAAATCGGTAAACATTAACTATAAGCAGGATTAACATAACGGTAAAATTGTTTCTCACAAATGGCGACAGTCTGAGTTGGAAAGTTTAGAACTTGCAGTGTGGATTGTGGTCGTTCTCATTGCATTCTATTGAAATAATTAATTTTAGTTACTTTTAAAATTACTTTAATTTTCTCTCAGCACATAAGCAGCCGTGTGGGTGTTGAGTGTACTATGTGTTGCTGTCATTGTATAGTTTGTATTTTCTAGCTGCAACATTACGCTATAGTCATTAGATCAGTTAAACAATCATGTATCTTCACCGGTATCTTTATTTTGCGTTTCATTCAGTGAAACAAACGACCATCATGAGTCATCCTTAAATAAATATGTATCACATATTATCACATATTATCACATATTTCAAGTTTATGAGAAGTTACGGTTTGATATGAAATGAATTAATTTAAAATGTGTTCTTGTTAATTATAATTTCGAAATTTTACGGAATTTTCACCGTTTAATTATTTAAATATATCATATAAATTTAATATTGATGTATATTTGTGTTTAAGAATATATTTTTATACATATCATCATTTATATTAGGAAATTAAAACTTTAATATTTTTCACTACAAAACTAATGTTTATAAATAACTTGACTTGTATTTTATTTATTACAATTTAAATTAAATAACGATTTATTTCCTTTAACAAACATTAGATATTTAATAATTGTGTGGATAAGTGTATGTTTTATTTAAAAGTACATATATATTTATTGATTACTTGGAACCGAAAAATGACTTCGTTTCGAGAACAGAATGAAATAGAAGACCACCACGTAATGTTACATTGTATATATAATATCACTAATTGTTTGTGTTTTGCTTTATCTTTTTTTAGAAATTCTTTTTAATCCAATATATGATCTCAATCGCGGCTATAGTCTATCTCCTGGTGACTATTCAATTCCACGAATGGCGCCAGAAAAAGCGGGCTAAACATCGACTTGATACAGATTCGACCGATGACCAACTTCGAAGTTTGTGCAATCGTATAACTACTAGTTGTTAACTACTTTTAGCTAAAGTTTTTTTTTATTAACTTCAATATATATATATATATATGTGTGTGTATGTGTAACATAGACACAGAATTTAAAGTCAACATATGTCGTGTTGTATATTTTGACCCCTTTTTTCGACTAAACAGTCTAAAATCCAGTTCTAAATGGAACAATACATTGTTTTACCCAACTCCAAAACTATCCTAACTACTTATACAAAACGTAAATGATTCCTCAACTATCAAATTTAACAATAATTAGAAATACAATATAATTGCCTTGCATTATGCGTCGTCACATTTTTATCAAATGAATTTTATTTTACAACCAATTTTTTCCCTTATACAATAGTATTCGCTTCTGTAAAATGCTGAAAAAACAAAAATAATTAAAAAATTAAATGAAGCATGGCAATTAATAGGTCAAGGGGTTAATATATATAAGGGCTATCATCTGCTGCCCTGGGCCACAGACTCTCTATAGGGCCACAGACTCTCTATAGGGCCACAGACTCTCTATAGGGCCACAGACTCTCTATAGGGCCACAGACTATATATAGGGCCACAGACTCTCTATAGGGCCACAGACTCTCTATAGGGCCACAGAATCTCTATAGGGCCACAGACTCTCTATAGGGCCACAGACTCTCTTTAGGGCCACAGACTCTCTATAGGGCCACAGACTCTGTAACTGATGAGCAGCAATATTCAGAAACCTTGTGCAGCATATGGATTAATCAAGGGAGAGAACATAGAGAGATTTTGGTGACTATATATATATAGAGTACTCCCCGATTAATCTGTTGATTACTATATGGCAGACAAAATTACAATCGAGAATCGAGTTTATAATTAAAATGAACTTGTCTATAACGGCTGTGCAACGGCTGTATCCGACCATTTCAATCAGTCTTATTGTACGAATATACGTGGCCTACAGAACGGATTTTTCTCTCGTGGCATTAGTAAACTGATTAGCGCTGCCATATTGAGCATATCAAATGGTTGGTTATAAGCTGAAATGCCGTCCTTCAATTAAGATATTATTTATTACTCCGTCTAAGTAACTAGTCATTTCAATCAGTGTGGAGTAAGAAATTCTTAGTAAAAGTATTGTTCACTAACTTAATTACCTACTAGGCCTAAGTTCATATAATTCTTGTATACTGCATACGTTATATATATTCTGCAATTATATATATATATTGTGCATACATATATGGTGGTTTTAATTACAATCGTTTTATTTTAAATACAACTTTGTTCGGAATAAATTTGATAATAAAAATTAACATTTTTGTCCAATATTTTGGACATTTAACATCATTTGCAATGCAGAAATTAAAATTAAAATCGAATGATTGTTTATTGATAATAAATTGTGAAACATTATACGAACTAGGCTTACTAACATAGTTATTCATAAAATTGTCCACACACTTAAACCTGTAAAATGAATCGCAATCTAATGATGTGGTTAATATCTCAAAAAGTAATTGAGGTATTTCCTTTTCTACAATATATTATAACTAATTTGAAATAATCTTTTTTTATATTATGATATTATATTCCCCATAATCCCTATACTGAATAACATCAAAAAAACAATTTTTTTAGTGCAATATTGTAATAAAATTTCGGGATATTACGTATTTTATGTAGAAAATCGATAAAACCCTGAGGATGTCTATATATCCCCATAGATCCCCATATATAAGAAAGTACGCGAACATTAAGTTAATAAAGAAGGGGTTTATTTTAAAAAAACAGACGATACGCCGCCAAATCCAGCTGTTTTTTGTGCGCATTGGTATAACTAAATATACATCAAATTATATATCTACCCAGTGCAGATTATATATGCCTTTTTTAATCAATATTAATTATGGGTTAAGTGCAGTACAACAGTCAACTACAAATATATCAAAACTATAAAAATGGGGGGGGGGGGAGGAGTTTGTTAATTATATTTTAGTTGTGGAATTGCCCCCGCTACACCGTGTAAAAGAAACTGACATATGAACGCTCTGCTCATTTGACGGCTGTTTTCAATTATATTCATAAATGTGTTGAGGAATTGAATCTTTTTAGAAGTGTAAGTATTTAACGTCATGTTACTTCATAATTATTGGCACATAAAACTGACGATTTAGGCATTTTATCACAATATATATTGGCCAAGGGATACTATTATATTGTATGCTACCTAGCGTTACCAAACATACAATGTAATGTTTTAAATTTATGTTGTTTGCCTTAAATTAGTCGATTGAAATTGTATAATTAGTTTAGGACTCCCTCAATTGATAGGGAAATAAAATATTATTTTTTCTATTTGTTTGGCTTCGTATTTAGCCGTTTCTATTCTATTAGCCAATTTTACTCTCTACAGAGGTGTCGCTCCACGTATGCGAGGAAGAAGATGTAACAGGTTTGTTCATAAACAATACTAAAAGTAATATAAAAAGATAAATAAAGACAATTATTGCCCAAATGAAAGGAAACGCAATTGAAAATGCTTGTCGAAAAATACAATTAAACATTTTTGATGACGTTACAGTATATTATATATTTTAAATATAGCATGACAGCCTATCATTTGCATGAATGTCGCAAGTATCAAATATTCTGCTTCATTTTGACTTTTTAGAATTTATGATTGAATAGATTTTTTTTTTAATTATTTAGTGAAACCATCTTATTAATTAATCGCCTAAAAAATATTATGCATCATTTTCACATGCAATAAAAACTATAATAAAAATGACAATATTAATTGCTTTTGACACATTTGTTTCTGAATCTCTTTCCACTTTGTGCCGTTTCTGATCACGCCGATCATAAAAAACTATTAGAATTAATTGTGTTTCGTTTTTTATTTGCCTTTATCGTTTACATCTCTAATTGTTACTTTAGAATTAGTATTAGACTTTTGACCTCATTGTTAAAGATAAACCCTTGGAGAAATATCTGGCAGCATTCTCTTTTGCTTTCTATTCATTTGGTTGGATTATAACATTTCTTTTACTTAATTCGGAAAACGCACCTGATTAATATAAATAGACTAATCAATATTACTTTAATTTTATATCTGCACTTGATTATTCTTTAACTAAAATCTGGAGAAAAACTGCATTTGTGACTGATTTGAATACTTTGGTATAACAGGAAACTCTATATTATAGACAAAATGTTGCATTTATCTAATTAATGTGGATAATTGCAAATTTACAATTTAACTTGTTCATTATATTTTTACAAAACATTTATTTTTGACGCATAATCAGTTATAAAAGACTACTTTGAAGTAGTATATTATATTTTAATATCATTTTTAAAACGGGTTTTCTGTTGATTGCACGTAAAACAACTCGACAGAAAAGATTACTTCCAAATTCTTAAAAGTTTTCACTAAAAAACCACATTTAAAAAATGTCACACTAATAATGGAAAGTGTTTAATTATGAAAAATAGGCAAACGCATCATTGTAAACATAAATATTACAACAAAGTTAAACAAGGTAATGCACAAGCAGAAAGGAGTAGAGAGAAAGACGTATTTTGTTTTTTACTCGATCAAAAACTAGCCTATATCATAATTTCTATAAAACAAGATCTGAAAGAAACTCACTAAAAATAGATGTTGAAACACAACCAGTGAATAATAATCAACACAGTGCAAAGCAGTTAAAGTCGATATATTCAATATGTATATATTATATATACAATGTAACTCTATATAACCTCCTGTGTGTTCACTTCAGTAGGAGTAGGCCTATATTATGTCATTGTCTTCAGTGAGTTACTTAACTATATAATATATAAGTTTCAGACTGTTATATCAATGTTATATCTGTTATATCATTCCTCTGAGTTGGAAGAATGAAATCAATATATATATATACATATATAGTTTCCTCTTTGCCAATATAATTATGAAAAGCAAACATTAAATTTGTGTTGTAAATATTTTTTATGTTATCCTTTCTACATTTTTGCTATATATATATACATATATACATGTAGTAATCAATTATATCCAGAATCTAAAACAACATTCATCGAACCATTATTTTATTTTCCTGATGTCGTTGTGCTTTTTACTTTTATCTGAATTTTAGTTATAACTGTTGGTGTTGATTTGGTCATTGATTTCAAGCACTTATTAATTATGGTTAAATTGTGTATATAGCCAACAATGGGAAATAGAAAACTTTTCAACTTGCCCATATATGACAAAAATTTCCTCGCATTTATATCAAATTGATTACATATTTAATTAAATATTTATTCTCTTACATTTCAATTTTTTTTATCAATACAAAAGATAGGTATATATAGTAAGTTTACAAATTAATTGAGGGGATAATCTGAACGAGACAAAATACAAATATAACCGTTTTAATAAACGAAATTGCTAGTTTTCCCTGTGTTATATTTCAGTTATAAAAAATATATTTCTTTAACTATAATATACCCTCTTTATTTTAGATATAAAATGTAAGTTTTTAATTACAAAACATCTTTATTGTAGAATTATTCAGAATTTCTAAATAAATATGTTTATGTTACTTCAACATTTAAATAACATCGTTGTGTTTAATTACTATATGTATTACATTAACCAATCAATATTGTCCCGCTAGTATAATCAATAAATCAATAATATCATACACTTTACACACCACCACTAACAGGCAGAATCCTACAACCAGAGCGAGAATCTATCTTAACGAATAAAGGGAGCCGATCACCGGAAACCGTTGTCGCTTTGGCTTCTCATGACACTCTGGACGACCTGGACTACTTCACCGACCGTATTCACGATGTGCCCGAGCCTGAGCAGAACCAGAGCTCCGACTTCATCCAAGAGTCGGACCACGAGAGGGAAACTAGCGGAGACGAAAACGACTACCCTGAACAACCGAGAGGCACGGAAACTGAATCGAAGACAACTCGCCGATCGAATGGAAAATCGATAAGTAGCCCTCGGAAGAAAACAATTCTAGTCAAACTGGACTGCTTTAAAGAGAAGAAGATTACCTTCAGGAATAAACAGGCAGGACAGCGCAAGCACAAACATAGAAAATTAAGCCGGAATATTTCGATCCAAGATGCAATTCTAGGTGATGAAGAACACATTTCATTGATCAATGAATCCGAGGGAACCAATTTGTACCTTCGGCTGGGTGCAGTGGGTGAGTGATACAGCTGTGTGTTTATGATTATTTGTTGTCGGCTTTGTTTTGTTTGACTTGTCTTGTCCTGTTACAGGCGACCACTTTACAAAAACCTTTTTCCAATACACCATTTTGATTGATAACAAGAGATTATATTGAGATCGGAGAAGTAAAATAAATTATTATTTTGTTTTAAAAACGATGTGAGATATAGAAAGACGTAGGTGTGAGATATTGTGTGAGATATAGGTGTGATATATAGAAAGATAGTTATACGACTATTTTTTTAATTTCGAAAGTTTGGTCTTACGCTGTCTTTTTCCGAAAAACAATTTTTTACGTAAGCTATCATAGACTAAGTGTATATAATTTATCCTGTAATTGCATTTTTTAAAACTAAAATGATTAAACAACGCTCAATACATTTATAAAGTATACATTAGCATCATTATTATATATATAGAAATTCCTAAATGATTCGAAAGGATGTATTTCGCTCATGTAATTATCTATATATATATAAATAATTACATACATACATTTTTAAATACGTTTGTTTGATAGATGTTGTCAAAATATTTAATCAACCGCTTGTGTGGAGAATTGGAACATGTAATCATACAGTTTTCCCCATAGGTTTCCTTTCTTCCCGTGATACAGTAGATCAATACGCAAAATATGTAC
This sequence comes from Coelogynopora nodosa, assembly GCA_034780555.1. NCBI lineage: Eukaryota > Metazoa > Platyhelminthes > Proseriata > Coelogynoporidae > Coelogynopora > Coelogynopora nodosa. Next base: position 7,290 of record JAUZND010007274.1, read on the forward strand.
TTTTTATATAATGAAATGTCATAATAAGAAAAAGTAAAACCTACATACTAGTACTTAATTATAAACAACACGTTTTATGACGCATGTCTCACAAGGCAAACTATAACGTAGGCAAATTGAATACATTTTATTTGAAGTAGAATTATTAACCGACTTTTCTCTTCTATTTAGTAGTGCTGGACAATATAAACACTGTAAGTGCTTGTGCATATAGTGCAAATTATAATAGAATTATTACTTTTAAAATTGCAAAGGTTAATTGAACAATTAAATAAAGTGAACCACAAATCACAGATTGAGCTGAAGATATGAATTGGTCAGTATATAGTCAGTATCAATCACACAGCTTGTTTGTGACCTTTAATTGTTCTAAATAGATGGGGGAAATATTCAACCATGCCCAACGCATAGAGTAAGCATTTGTTGAATTAAATAAACACTAACCCAACAGATACAGTTTCAATGGAATATTAAAGCCAAATATTTAGCACCTAATCTCCTATATCAAATTAAATTGTTTTTTTCATAGCAGTGCATCGAAATAATTTCATACAGAACAGTTTAGGGGAGACCAGAACAGTTTAGGGAGACCAGAACAGTTTAGGGGAGACCAGAACAGTTTAGGGAAGACCAATAACAGTTTTGGGGAGACCAGAACTGTTTAGGGGAGACCAGAACAGTTTTGGGGAGACCAGAACTGTTTAGGGGAGACCAGAACAGTTTAGGAGAGACCAGAACAGTTTAGTGGAGACCAGAACAGTTTAGGGGAGCCCAAAACAGTTTAGGAGAGCCCAAAACAGTTTAGGGGAGACCAGAACAGTTTGGGGGAGACCAGAACAGTTTAGGGGAGACCCGAACAGTTTAGTGGAGACCAAAACAGTTTAGGGGAGACTAGAACAGTTTAGGGGAGACCAGAACAGTTTAGGGAAGACCAGAACAGTTTAGGGGAGACCAGAACATTTTGGATGAGACCAGAACAGTTTAGGGGAGACCAGAACAGTTTGGATGAGACCAGAACAGTTTAGTGGAGACCAAAACAGTTTAGGGGAGACCAGAACAGTTTAGGGGGGACCAGGACAGTTTGGGGAGACCAGAACAGTTTAGGGGAGACCAGAACAGTTTAGGGGAGACCAGATTTTTAAACAATAATTATACACATCACCCTAAATATTTCGTATAGAAGTATTATTTTATATATAAAAAACCCATACATACAGAAACTATACACTCTTATTGTAGTTAATTTATCTATTGTAAAATATATTTAAAATTTAAAGTCAAATTATGCAAGATTTTAAACTTAGAAAACATTAATTTCAAACAAATTGACTAAAACATATTTGTTTATAATTAATTCTATCAGGTAAAGTTATATTTTTTTATTTCTTAATCAGTATTATATTTTATTTTTCGTATGCTATATATATATAAATAATTCACAAAAAATTAAAAACAACTCATCAAAATATGAGTACACGTTTTTAAACCAATTATCAATTTCCCAGATTTATTTCGAGTGACAATATGCGGCAAAACTGTGTGGGTTTGCCGATTTAGATAATCGATAATATTAGCTTTAAATGTCTAAACGCAATTGATCAATCTATTCTAATCTTATTTAAATATCTGTTATTATGTTTCACTGTGTATCTGCCTAGGATTTGGATTTGGTGTCATGGTGCATGACGGACTCAAGGTTGGCGACCAGTGGACCAGTCCTGATAACTGCTACGACATCATCTACTATCCATCACAAGTGGCACATTTCCTTCTCATCTTCATGCAGACGTATTTCCTCTTTAAATATCATCGGGTAAGTTTACAAAGGAAGTTATGCTCGGTTAATAAGTAAGTTGTGTGCGGAATATAAGGAATTATATCAGGTTAATAAGGAAGTTATCCGCGGTTAATAAAGAATTATGTGCGGTTAATAAAGAATTATGTGCGGTTAATAAGGAAGCTACGTTTGCTTAATAAGGAAGTTATCCGCGTTTAATAAGGAAGTAATGTTCGGTTAATAATGAAGTTATGTTTGTTTAATAAGGAAGTTATGTTCGGTTAATGAGGAAGTTATGTTCGGTTAATAAAGAAGTTATGTTCGGTTAATAAGGAAGTTATGTTCGGTTAATAAAGTAGTTATGTTCGGTTAATAAGGAAGTTATGTTCGGTTAATAAGGAAGTTATGTTCGGTTAATAAGGAAGATATTTTCAGTTAATAAGGAAGATATGTTCAGTTAATAAGGAAGTTATGTTCGGTTAATAAATTAGTTATGTTCGGTTAATAAGGAAGTTATGTTCGGTTAATAAGGAAGTTATGTTCGGTTAATAAGGAAGATATGTTCAATTAATAAGGAAGATATGTTCGGTTAATAAGGAAGTTATGTTCGGTTAATAAAGAAGTTATGTTCGGTTAATAAGGAAGTTATGTTCGGTTAATAAGGAAGTTATGTTCGGTTAATAAGGAAGTTATGTTAGGTTAATAAGGAAGTAATGTTCGGTTAATAAGGAAGTTATGTTCGGTTAATAAGGAATTTATGTTCGGTTAATAAAGAAGTTATGTTCAGTTAATTGGTGAATTGGCATTCTGTGATGAGACCTGATTTAGAAATATATTAAAATATTATGAATGTAAACCAAATATGGACTGAATGGAAAGTTTGTGTGATTAACGAAAATTAAGTGGTGAATGTGATTGAAATTTTTACTACAAATGAAACAAAATATGATTAAACTAAAAAAGGTATGAACAAAAGTCAACTATTAAGCGCAAATAGTGTCAACTTATTTAGCCATGCACCACATTGTTGATGTGAAACTCTGATAAAATAAAGAACCAATCTCTTAAAATCAAAATAACTCAGTTAATTATCTGTTGTTTCAAGGAAATATCAAATATCTTTGAATTATTTTAATCAACTGTAGGTGATGTATATAGTGAAATATAGGGTGAACATTATTTGGCTCATATTATAACGGAACATATACGTAGGTCAATAAAATATTTTCAACATTTTAGTAATTTAATATAAATATTTGGTAAGTGCTTGCTTCCTTATCCGGTGAAGTTGGGTTAGGAGCTGTGTCACTGATCGGTTGGCAAGATGTTAATAGTGATTGATGCATGTCAAT
>JAUZND010007275.1:0-10417 GCA_034780555.1 Coelogynopora nodosa
ATTGTGATGACCTTATTGCCAGCTTCAAACAATTTGTATCCCAAAATGTGCACCTTGGTTTCACCCCAAATCCCAGAATAAATTCATTCTACTATAAATTATTGAACTCAAGGAGTGATCTGCAAAATTTATGGAAACTGATCAAGCCTCTTAACTCTCAGTCATGGACAAGTAGAAAGAGAGTTTTTTGTAAACAATGAGTACTCGGATGTCAACATGGCTCAGAGGCCAATCATAAGTAAATAACTTGTATGTGACCATGTGCAATCAATCGGGGGAATAAGCCAACTCTAATGACCCCTGCTCTGGTCATGTCTGTTAAAAATGCTAAACGGAGATATTTAGGAATTCTTAGATTTCACACAAAAATGGATCTTTGTATTATCTAATTATTAGTGACTAACTTCAGCTATGGTAATTATGAGTTCATTTAATTGAACTAATATTATTTTTCATACATTTATGGGTACATACAATATCTGGACAATGAAAAGGAAGCGGAAAGGCAAACAAAGAAGAAGCAAAAGCTGGGTGACCTCTATGGTGAACTTGAAAATATGAAGGCCAAGAAGAAAAAACTGGAGAAAGAACCATCACAACTACAGTGTGAAGCAGACAAAATGGCAGAAAAGGCTGAAGAAAAAATGCAGCACATCTTGATTGGGCAATCTAATGCTCTGCAAAAGTCATCAAAGTTAAAAGAAAATGAAGTAAAAGAACTAAGTACAGCTATTGACTTAAAATTTAAAAAAATTGGTGGGATTTAAGTAACTTCTGTTATTTTTGTTTGTACTATTGTAAAGAACATTCACATTTCATGAGTAGTTATTCATACATAATTAATGTAGTTTACATGTAATATTTGTACATTTGATATTAATTATTATGTATTATATGTCCATTCCCAGCACTATTTAATGCAATAAATTCCTCCATGTTTAATATCCTAACGTTTTTATTACTTTGTTTGAGATGGTAAAATTATTATGTTCAGATATAAAATAATAATAATAAAGTTAAAATTTCGGTGATTAAAGTCTTCTTCAGTTGGTAAATGTAGAAAATAAATGTAAATTTACATCTAGACATAATATATTTGGAAACAGTACATTAAATGAAATCGATAGTAAAATATATGCAATAAACAATCTTAAATTTGGCTTGCACTATACATATACTGCAAATACATACTATATGCTATGTACTATACATAATGTATTTTACATTGAATTGTCTTATTAATTAAAAAATTAATTGAAATGTGTTCAAAAATTGGAAAATAAGAAAGTACTCCTGGAAAACTCCTGGAATTTTATTTCACAAAAGCTGCATGCAACCTGTATATATCATTTATATTAAAGATATATAAACTCTATATTTTGTACATAAAATTATGTTATTTAGTTTTCCTAATTTATGTTGTATATTGATAATAATTATAATAATTATTTTTAGTTATATTTATTAAATATTTATATTGCATAACTATATTATTTATGTTTTTAGATATATAATTGTAATTAAAAATATTATATGAGGTAATACATTTTTGCAGGAATATATTTATCATGAAGATCTTTATATAAACTAATTAAGTAATTCTGCAAGTTCAATTTAGTAAAATTTCATCTCTTAAATCAGTTAGTTACATTTATTATTAGAGTAATTAATTTAGAAAATGTAATGAAAAGATACATAGAATAAAATAAATACCTATAGCTATATATCACAATAGACAATATTTAGTGTTATGCAAACTGAAATTAAAAATGCTGCTAATTTATTGAATAAATTCACTCTTTTCAAAAACTTGTTTAACTTTCTGATATTAATTAAATAGTTATTATGAAGAAATTTGATTATTAATACAATCCTGTTATTTTTTAAATTATTTTTTATATATAATATAAAATATATATATTTTATTTTTATATATTTAATTATATGTATTATTTTTCTAAATATTAATTTAGTGTATTAATATTTTGTCTATATAGAACTATTTAAATTATAATTTTATTGATTTATAGATTTGTAACTATATATTATACTATATTTATTAATAAATTATTTATTACTTAACCTTTTTTTTAAAATTTCAACTGAATATGTGATATTATTGTTAATCTATTTAAATAATACTTAATTTAATTTTAAATATTTAACTATAAAAATGTTTCTATTATTTAAAAATTATATTTATGTAAATGTTAATTACATAAATTAAGGAAAATATATTATATATAATAATTTTATTTTACTAATATAATATTTTATATTTGCCTGTGTTAATTTGCATGTGTTACATTACTATGGTTAAAATAAATACAATACGGTAATATAGTTACCATACTTTAAATAAGCTTGCATAATCTAATTAATTAATTCTACATGGTCAAATAAATACATAGAAACAATTAATTCATCCCATTAATTGGCTATACTTACAATTTTGGTTTACAAGTTTAATTTTATTATTAATTTTTATTATATGTATAATATTAATTATAACCTGAAAATATAATATTTAATAATTACAAACTTGCTCACACTGGTTGTTGTAATCATATAAAAAATAATAATTAGCTATGTATAAAATAATGTATTCAATATTAAAGATAATAAATTACATAGATTTATCATATGCTAAATAACTATATATATAATGGCATACCAGTATTAGAGCAAATGATATATAATACTTTATTATTTTACTATATAAAAATTTATTAATAAAAAAGTAGGCCCAAATATCAGTAAAAGTAATGGAGTTGAAGTGGTAAAGGAAACTTATAATGAGACAGGAAATTTTTATATTTATTACTTTTTTCTCTCTATTCATTATACTTTTTACTCTATTTATTTTATTATTTGTTAATGTAATGAAATGTTCCGGCTAAAGATAGAGGGTAGTTTATGGATAATGCTGTATCAATCATAACCACACAGTCCCTTCTGCAGTATACTGTTGTGCATACATCATGATGCCTCAAACCCAACTGAGCAAACCATTATCATACCTAAAGACTTTGAGCCATAATTGCAGGTTTTTAATAAATGTTCTTTTGATTTTTCTATCTCAAAACTTGTTTTAAAATATTTAATATGTTCTAATTACTGTTTTGAACAAATTTTGTATTCATTATTCCAAAACTCAGGATACTCAGAACTGTTATAATAATATTAACTAATAAATATATGAACCTATTTATGAGCATTGCCTATTTCCATTAAATTATCATTAGTTCAAGACTCATTATTTAAATTTGACTATTGTACAACTATTCTGCACCTGTATATACGTCTTCTTAATCTAACTGTATAATCAATCTCTTTTGATTAATATCTGAGAATCATTGTAAGAGCTCATTGTAAGAACATATATAGGTACTGTTTTAGCATTACTTTAAAGTGTTCATAAATTAATCTTTTATTTTAACTAACATATGGTAAAAGTACATAGAAATGGTTTATTTTTTCGAAATAATTTATTAAAATTAGAACATTGTTTATTGAGCATTGTGTGTCTGTTTTACTGATACATTGTTTGAAATAAATTAAGTTCAGGGTTGTCACCAAGTCAGGATTCTGGAAATTGGTATGGAAATTTCATTTTATTAATTCCTGACTGGAATAATATTGAACTCCACATTATTTGGTTCGAATTTCAGGAATAGTAGGAAAATTTTAATATATGTATAAATGCATTTACATTGATACTTTGTGTGATAATAACGTGATTAAATCAATCTTGTTGGCATGTAAATAATTTCATGGGGATTAATATTATATTATAATAATTTTTTTTATATACAATACTTTCTGGGAATTTCATTGTTAAAAAAGTGACACCACTGTAAGTTGTATATCAATTTTGTTTTGTTTTGGTGTAGTAATCTACATTTTGATTTTTTAATATTTTTTTAGTTTGTTCTCCAAATGAAAATGAAATGTAATGTTATTGATTAACAGTTCTATAAACTAATCATCTGTTTTTGTATGCTTTATTTAAGATATTTTATATTTATTTCAGCTGATGAAGAATTTGATGAACTTTGTTTCGAATTTGGTCTTGAATTAGATGAAGTTGTAAGTTTTTTTTTAACTTCAATTAATTCTCTATACATTTATGTTATGGGACCTATTTCACAAATAGACTATTCTGAAAATAATATAAATCCATTAGTATCTTATTTTTAAATATATTTTTAACGTTTATATAAGCCTTGATTTTTTTTCCTTTTACTTGTTATACATTAACATTTTTCACATTAAAACTTTAAAATGAATTTATTTTTTATTAATAATGGTTCTAAACCGAATCACTTTAAATATTAGTTATTTTCTCCTGTTTTGCTTCCCAACAGACGTCAGAGAAGGAGATTGTACAAAGAGAGCAGGGCGCTGATAAGGCTAAGAATTGCAGCGATGATGTCATCTATAAGATCGATGTACCCGCCAATCGATACGACCTGTTGTGCATGGAGGGGCTCACCCGTGGCCTTATGATCTTCCATCAAAGGTTAGTGCTACTTGATTTGGATCTACGTGGATGTAAGTTAACAAATATAAATAAATTTATATTTGGCTCTGATGTGAGCCACCATGTTGTTTAACTGTAACGTTTATTTTTGTTATGTTCAATCACTCTATTGAACTATATCTTTTCACACGTATTATATATATTTGTATCATAACTAAGTTGTGTGCAAGCAACCGACTTTTTAGAATATCTATTTACACCAGGTAACAAAATAATTTTTTAGTGATTTATATTGTACAAATTTGTGCGGCTAAATCTGTGTGATGTTTACTATTTTATAACTGTGGTTGAAAATTATGTGATGATATATATAACATTTTTATTATTTTTTCATTAAAATAATGTGTAGATTATTCTATTTTTCGTGTGATTAATGACAACTTAATTTGAAAACGTTTGTTTGATTTAAATGGGTGTACTACATCGTGTTAGAAGGGAATCTCTAATTGGTTTGATTAACATAGATTTATTTGCTTTAACACATTTTTTATATATTATATCAAGTTTGTTAGCACATTACTATGGTTAAAATAAATACAATACGATAATATAGTTACCATCCTTTAAATAAGTTTGCATAATATGTACTAGACCAGGTAGTCTTTGGAATCTTTAGCAAAATATGTGTTGTTGTATATTAATCATTTTATTTACAAAATGTTGTTCCTTTTTCAAGGATTTCTACACCGAGATATCGCAAAACGGAACCAGAGCAAATGCTACAGATATTTGTAAAGCCAGCAGTGAGTTAGTTTATTTGTTAAATTAGTGCTATTATCCCTTTATTAATTTTGTACTGCTTCATCGGTATATAGTTAATCTGCTTTACCTCTATTGTCAATTAGAATGTCTGGTCTATTAGTGGCTTCTTGAACTAATGATCTCCACTAATTTCTTCTCTCAGACAAAACAAATACGGCCTTTTGTAGTGGGTGCTGTTCTGCGAAATGTGACTTTGGATCAAGATCGATATGCTAGTTTTATTGATTTGCAAGACAAACTGCACCAGAATATTTGCCGGTAAGATATTTTGTTCAGCTTTCATTTCATTTACCTTTTCTATATATTTATATTAATATAGTATAAAATTAATATCTTATTTTTAAGGAAAGTGATTTTGAGTTTTAAGCAACTTCTTGATTGTTTCGGTATAGTTTAGATTATTTATCTTTTACCATTTTTAATTTTTTTTAATGATGACTAATGTGATAACTAAATTAGTTCTATTAAGACAAAAATCAAATTTAAATTCTGTGTTTTTAATCTTCAGTCAACAATATTGAAATTAAGTAATATATATTTGTTTGATAATAACCAAGTAGGCTGAAAGCTATTCCTTGTTAACGTGAAATGTAAATTTTCAATTCTAACTGTTACTCTTGGTATATTATTAAAAGTGTAGCACTCTAAATCTCTTGTCGCCAGGAAACGTTCACTGGTTGCCATAGGCACCCATGACCTTGACACGATCAAAGCACCGTTTGTCTTCGATGCCCAGGCTCCCCGCGACATTCAATTCTGTCCACTCAATCAAACGAAGGATTTTACTGCCGAAGAACTCATGACTCTTTACTCGGTGGGTTCTCAACTATTTCACCCCTTATCATTATCTCTCAGTTGACAGTGTGGGACACGCCGTTCGATCGTTCATTATAAAATAATTGATGTGATTTTAACACTTGATCGTACTAAAGACTATATTTAATTATCACGGCGGTCGCATGACTATCACTATCATTATAATCTGTCATATTTAGTGGACTTATTTTATATGTTTTTCATTGACCGAAACGTTGTGATTAAAGTTGTTTGGTATCAATGACGATTTTTTGGGTAATGTTTAGTTTTTATTGGTTATCCTAATAGTATTATTGAGTACGTTCCATTGTTTTATTTATTGAAAAAACCTTTTTGGAGTAATGAAACGTACATTGAATTTCTATGATTATATACTTAGAAGAATATCTCATGATTAATATAAAACAATAGTATCTTATACATAAGCTATTCAACCATTTTATGGAAAGGAGTCAGTTAATTGATAATATTGTACACATTATATTTATTTTATTGTTATATATAGTTATGTTTCACAGTTAAATAGAATGTTATACCTTATTTGGTAACATAAGTAGCCAAAAATCTGCATGAACATATTTTGTTTATATTTAGTAGTCTTAGATCACATTTTGATTCCATTCTTAATATATATATAAAATTGTTTTCTTTTTTTGGGTCGTTCCCAAGTTTGTGATATGCTCTCTACCTCGCTCTCTTTCTCCTTGCTAGACGGACTCCCATCTGAAGCCCTATCTTCCCATCATCCGCGACAGTCCGGTCTACCCGGTCATCCGGGACCAGGACGGAATCGTGCTCTCCATGCCGCCAATCATCAACGGTGATCACTCTAAGATTAAGCTCACTACCAGGAACATATTTATCGAGGCCACTGCCACCGATCTCAACAAGGCGACCGTTGTCCTGGACACCGTTGTCACCATGTTCTCCGAGTACTGTAAGGATATATTTAGGTGAGATGTTGACGTAATAGATGGTAATGTATGGTATGCTTTCCTTCGATAAACAATCTGTCACTGATAATTTTTTCATGATTTTTCGCTAACTAATAATGTATTAGTTATAATAATATTAGTAGAATTCTGATAACAAAAATATTTCAAAATTTAGGAACAAAAAGAAGAATCATAAAAACCCATGGCATAAGTTTAATTTAATAATGTGGTTTCACCACTTATGTGGTCTGTGCTTGCGTTATTATTTCAATCTGACATTCCATATATTTGTAATGTTCGATAATTTTTACCATTGCTTTTAGTTATGAATATTTGTCTCTTTCAGTATTGAACCAGTTGAAGTTATCTACGAAGATGGAAAGCGCTTCGTGTATCCTGTGAGTTGTTATCACCAAATTTATTAAAATAATATCTCGTTTCTTGAATGTTCTTAAGTTGTGCTAGTTAGTAATTTAGCAAGGGACCAAAACAAATCCTTAAATTTCTAGTAACTGCTGCGTCTCTATAATGTTATATTCGCTTTTAAAGTTTTGAAATCCTTGAAATACAAGATTTACACTATATTTTTTATTGGGTTTGTATCATTACTTGACACAAAAAAACTGTTTAAATGGTAAGTAGTTGAAACCATCTCCACTATACAGTGGAAAAAGAGAAAGTCAGCGAAAATATTTTTGTTAGGAAAACGTCATAGTAATGTTAATGCAAAGTATAACGGAAATGTAAACTTTAAAAAAATCAAATAAAAAATATCAAATTAAATGGCGAAAAGTAAGTAAGGACATTTCATATTAAATAAAGGAAAATTAAACGTTTCTTTTTGGGACAGTTTTCCATAATGCACCCCAGACAGTGTCTCCCCGCGCATCCACCCCTTTACAGACTCTGTCATACCGCGAGGAGGAGGTGAGCTGTGACTACATCAAGCGCTCCGTCGGAGTAGACCTCTCCCGCGATGAAATGGCCTCTCTCCTCACCAAAATGTGCCTTCAGTCTCGATCACACCCCACCAACCCCGACCTCCTGCTGGTGGAGGTGCCGCCCACCCGGCACGATGTCATTCAACGCTGCGACGTGATGGAGGACGTTGCCATTGCCTACGGGTTCAACCGGATTCCTGAGCGGGTGCCCGACACCAACTGTGTGGCTTATGATCAGCCGGTGAACAAGCTCACTGATTGTCTGCGCCAGGAGCTCGCTTATGCTGGCTTCACCGAGTGTCTCACCTTCTCGTTGGTGAGTGACGTCATTGGCTGGTTGGATCTTGACTTCAGTTTAGTAGTGTAGCTTTGGACCTAATAAAAAAAAAGTGGTTACTATTTTATTAATTGTTTATTGTAAATGTCTAGATGTTTTATTAATTACATTTAATCACTTTCGTTGATCTTAAATATAAATGATATTAAATAATAATATGGACATAATCTTTAGCAAGAACAAAAGCAATTTTGCAGTTTTAAAATAACCAACTAACATACTACTATCAGCATTTAAATTAACGTCTTTATATTGCTTAATTGGGTAAGTCTCGCTGATGAGACTTAATATAGTCTAAACAGTTGTGTTAGACTCCCACTACTAAACAATGTATTACCGTAAGTTGGTAATCTACTAAGATATTCTAGAATATGTTAAAATTGCCAAATATCCTTTGGGTCGTGCTATATCTGTATTATTATTTATTTTTCAACTAGAGCATGTCCACATATGTATCCTTTCTTTAGACGAGATTTATTAATAGATAGCAAGTTTTTCTTTCTCAAACTTATTTTTTTGCATGACGCTTATTGTTTACCACAACTTACTGCACGTAGAACTTAGATTTTCAATTATTGATTACGAGTATATTGAGGCAAGTGCGTTTTTCGAATCTAAAAGGTTCACTTCTTTAATGTGTACACAACGTAAAGTGGAGAGGGGTGGGTACTGTGTTGGGGCTAAGTCTGTAGTATCAATTGAATGTCTTGAGAGCTCACATTGTTAATAATAAGTAAACACTAAGCGCAGAGCGAATAGCAATCAACAGAGAGACAGAGCACTACCAGTTTCGAGCATTTCAGCTCATCAGGTACCCTATTCTCCTACTGATGACTGGATTGAAAATAGTACTTATTAGACCACAAAAAATATCTCATTGTAGTAAATAAAGTATCTTTTTGTTTTTTTATTAAATAAGTGGTAAATTATTTGAGTTTTGCACGATTCCTTATATCATTTCTTTTGTATTCACCCACAGATTTTAAAATGTTCTGAAGAAGCGATTAATTATTATCTTAATTAGTCTTTTTTCTTGTAATAATAATTTTAGATGCCTTTAGACGCATTCTATATATCAAAACATAAAACGTTCAATGCGTATCTATACGCCACTATTTTTTTTATCTCAGCAATCATGACTGGAGTAATCAATAATTAGAAAACGAAGGATGTCAACAAAAGTCGTTGGTATCGATGTGTGGACTTACGTCTAAAAGGACTAACGTCGACAGATATTATTTACTAAAGTGGACTAACGTCGACACTGTCAAACACATGAATAGCGTCTAAAAAGACCAAACTCATCAGTCCTGTATTTAAATTTGCCATTGTCGACGTTGGTCCTTTTAGACGTAACAAGTCCGTTTAGACATCATTCGGCTTAGACGTTGGTCTACCCACCCTTTGTTATATGATGATTTTATTGCAAAATTAATAGTATTGTTTATATTTTATATATTTTATATTATAACGTTTGAAAGGCTTTATTTATCATATTATAGCATTTAGATCTGTATGGAGCGAGCTGCTTTGTACGATTAATATCTTGGAAAGTTACACTTGTGAATATACTGTGCTCATTAATAAGTATTAAACATATTATATCTGCAATAACAGCTCTGTAGTTAGGTTAAATAATTTCAATATAAACATTTGAATATAACGCTTCTATTTTATTGACTGATATTTAAATGTTTTAATTAAAACTTATTTTGTTATTTTTCTAATATCTTAGAAATTCTCTTCATTATCCGTATTGTAATTCTTGCCCCCTCATCTCTTTTGTACCTATCTCATTTAGTGCTCCAAAGATGACGTTGCTGATCGACTAGGAAAGAAGATTGAGGATGTTCCCGCTGTGCATATTGCCAATCCCAAAACTTTGGAGTTTGAGGTTGGTTTCATGTTGTAATTGTTTATTTGTTATACTTTTATTGTTGCCGAATTTTACACTTATCGTGCACAGATAGCTACCATATGCAAAGCCAGTTATTTCTGGTTGAGAAAATTACGTGGACTACTTCGGTATCTGCCAACTGAGTCAATTATGACACTTGTCCACGCATTCGTCTCTTCACGTCTA
>JAUZND010007276.1:0-30799 GCA_034780555.1 Coelogynopora nodosa
CCTCTCCCACCCAGAATGATGGTTCTGCCCGACCCCTTAGTCTCCCCGGTGTCCGGGAGCAGTGCGGACAGCGTCATGCGCTACATGATCTTCCACGTGAAGGACCAGGTGGGCATCCTGAAGCTCCCGCTGGACGGCAACCCGCACAATGCCACCACAATGGTCGCGCATCCCTCAGGGGTGTCCAACCTGGCCTGCAGCCACGACGGCAAGTATGTGTTCACCGCGGGCGGAGCCGACTCCACCGTCCACATGTGGCGGGTCTACAAGAAGTGAGTTTCAGAGTGTGTTGTCACTTGATACTGGTGATTTCGAGGTGTCCGCAGCTAGCTGGTTGTCGGAATATGCCGTCTGATATTGGGGTTTTACAGAGTTTCACGTTCTTTAAGTAAAAGTATATAGGGAGCAATTATACTCGCTCCGAGAGCTCCATCTACCTAACCTTAGAGCAAGTTAGAGAAAATTTATTTATTATAATAATTTAGATAAAAACTATATTTATGATTGTTACAAATTATATTATTTTTTAGAGTGAAAGTTTCGAAAAGATATAATTTTCAAAATTACCATTATATTTTCTAATTTTTATTTCTTTCAATAAACATTAGTGATAAAGTGATTTCCCAATACCTTTTGTCAATGTTGCTCCAATTTCAAAAAGTTCACATAGAATTTTTATTTTATGATAATTTCCAATTTACTAAAACAATTTTTTCATGATTGGAATACGTGAATTTTTGATGAAATATTTCGTCATTGAACTAAAATGTTAAAATTGAAAATTTTTCCAATAATTACATTAATTTTTTACTCCAATTGAGAAAGAATGTACATTATTTCGATAGGTTATCGATTATAGCGTGTCGTTTATGTTATATATCAACTATATTGAATAAATGATAATTTTTATATAATTTAAAAGTTATTTTCAGGCCATAGATGAAATTGATGAAATGTTAATTTGTAAAACAATTATTAAATTATACTTGTAAATATTATTATAACACTTTTTATAGAAGTTATACAGAGATAAATGAGTGACTACAGCAATAATAACAATAATAGAAATACCGGACGCGGACTCTCAATCCAGTCAGCTTGTATTCCATCCTGGAAATCAAATGTCGACTATCTTCTATAGTGTCAGTCTGTTTTTATATTTACTGTTATTCTACTGTATTTGCTTACTCTCGGCTAATCATACACCCTTAGATAAGTGTCCATTCTTTAATGTCTACTGCATACAATAGGCGCCCACCTACTAATAATCACTTTCTTACTCAGCAATCAAGTGCAGTATTCAATAATTGTTTACTATTGAATCATTATTTACAAATAGTTTTCAAATATCACTCACTGAAGGGACTTCAAACATTCTCCATGACTATTCAATTATCATTTTTTTAGTCTGCAACAATCGTTTATGACTATCATAATAAATAGTAAATTGCTTTTACTTTTCAATATAGGCTACTTACTATTCTTATTCTTTTCAACTTTCATTGCTCTTCAATAATTGTCTTCTTTCCAATCATTCCTAACGCTTCTATAATTAATTGTTCGTACCTCTTCAAAAAGTAAATCCCTATTTTCCAATAATAACTAACTATCTGTTATTCTGTTATGTTTCAAGCACAGAATTAATAATTTATTTCATAACAACAATTATCATATATGTGTTAATCAAATCAAAGAAAAATGCTGTTTAAATTGTATAGATGTTTCCATTCAAACTGTATATTTATTTTAGTTTTATTATAGTTTCTTATAATGTTATTGTATTTTTAAATTATGATAATCTAAATATAATTAACAAGTGTAAATGTTAATGGTCCATGTTACTATATTAAACAAATTATATGTTGATATTCATGACAAGAATAACTGTTTTTATTGCATTTAATTTTAAGAAGTATTTCTTGATATGGTTAATTATTCAATAAGTTAATTAATCGGTTATTCTAATCTTGTAATTTTTTGTCATCTCTATTTTAATCTTTTCATGTCGGACTCTTTTGTAACAATCTGATCGTCTTATCATTGATTGATAATAATACATTATCATTCATTTCTATCATCAAAAGGAAAGCAAACATTAATAAAAAATAAGAACAGTGAGCTAATGTATCAGCGTATCAAATAGATTGCGAATCTGAAACTCCCATGGCACTTAAGAATTAGATAGAAATATTAAAGAGATTATATAGAGAAAAACTTATTATTTTCACAAATGTACGCCTGCAAGCGATGCTGTTCGACAACATTTTGAAAGGTATTATTATATCTAATAATAATATAGAATTAAATAATAATGGTAGTAATAACAATAGCAATACTAAATATTGTATGTATTAAATAATATTATTAATATTATATATGCTATATTTATTTGGATAAAGTTAAATAAAGAAATTACAAACAGTATCTCACAAATATTTATAACAATTAATTTAAAATAAATATAAAATATTTATGAATAAATATAATAAATACTCAAATATTTCCATAATATGAATCAGGATGCAAGGTAAAAACCTATAATAATTTTAATTGATTTCAGTATATAGCGTGTTAATTTTATACACCTTGACGCAGTGTTTGAATTAAACCGCTGATCTTTTTTCGAGCTGAAAACCCTTTTCGGAATATTTATGGCAGTATTTTCATTGCATTATATGATATTAATATTATAAGTTAGTTTATTTCCGTGTTATCTCAAGTTTTACAGTGAAAATATATTGATTATGAAAAAGAGTTATTTGAAAGCGTCGACATCATAGCATAGCTACGCATGGACTGCGTTAAGTTGCTGTAAACTTTTCTGTTTTAATATTAATATTTCAGTAATTAAAAGTACGGCTTCTGATAGTTTATCTCATAAAAACAGAAATTTTTTCACATTTATAAGAACGAAATACCTCCACTGGCGGCTATTTATTTTATTATGAAAGTAAATATTATGGTTTTATATATTACGCAATATAACGTAATATAAATAAGCAAAATAAACGTTTTTCTGATAAATTATTTGATTTGGTTCACAATTTTATAAACCAATTACAAGCAGGGTCTTGATTAAAACATACATATTGTATATTTTTTAATGTAGATACTTTTTCTTATTCTATCCGTAATATATAGTCAAATAATACACTATTCTCTTCAATATTTCCATTCTCTTAATTATAAATTTAAGCGAAAACTTGTTCTTCATAATATTGGAAATTATTATCACCTACCTATGATTAATTTTGTAATAAATTTTATGTTATTGCTCTCAATTTGCCTATTTTGTGTTTATTTATTCTATTTAATTCATTTTTACTTTTTTCCTTCTGTTTCATGAACTGATAATAATTTCAGTGATAAAAGTTTTTATCTTTTCTAAAATGTTTATTGTCTCATATAGAATTGATTTTCACCTCAGTAAACAGTTTGATTAACGGTTAAAGTAATCATCATAGACATCATAGTAATGTTTACTTCTATAAATGTCTCATATCGTTGCTTTGATGGAATACACAAATTCTTTATTATTGTCATATACATTTAAATAATCATTTTACTAAGTTTTCAATAAAATTTCTATAATATGTACATATTTAGGAATAACAAAATTATTATTTTATAACTATTATTGTTTCTAGTATTACACAACAAATAATTGTATTATTATCTTATAGATAAAAACACACGGAGCTACAACAGTCAATACCCAATCAATTTTATACGGATAGATCTTGGATATTATAAAATTATAAAGTTTCAAATTTAAATAATAAAAAATCTTTTACAATTACTGAAAAGAAAAATTAACTCAAAGGTTTATATTTTTACATTGGTTTAATTGAATGAATATAATGTGATATTATGCACATCATTATTCTATTACTACTGATTATTGAAAAGTGCAAATTCTGGTATAAATTGAAGCGACTTATTAAATGTTACAAGTATAATTTTTGGAAACATTTCTTAATCTTCTAATTATATCCATGTATCCATGTATGATGCACAACACAATCATATTATGTTCATATCCTAATATAGCGAAATATAATGTTTTATCATTTAGGAGTGCGCAAAGATCTCTCTTAAAGCATTTGTGGGGGAGTTGGACTGCCAGATTCTACCCTCTCTCCTTATTCCGAGTTTTCTGTTATATGAGATTATTTGTCTAATAAAAAATGGGAAATTAAATGTGAATAAGAAGATAGATTCATAAGAATACAATCACGCAATATAATATTTAAAAAACTCTAAATTTTGTTTATAAGATAAACTTTCCATATTTCCTTACTTGAAAAGTTCGCATTCTTAGTTTTCCATGATGCAATTTTGTAAATTATGATAAAAAAAATTTTTTTCAAGACTTACAACTTTAAAAATTCGTATCTATTTAATTATCATGATTAATTTGTGTGTTAAAATATTACCATACATTTTTCTACGTTGTCCCTCGCCTCCACTACAATACCATCTCGACAGTGTCCTGGAAGCGCAATCCCAGCTGGGCGGAACTGATTTGACACCCTTCTATGATCTGCTGGATGGGGGACGGGCGGGCGAACTGTTTTCCCAACTGGAGGACTACTTCTATTATGCCCAGCTACGCAGTCAGGGAATGAACACCATGGACACACGCCAGGTGTCCACTCACATCCCGGTGGCCGAGGTCCCGTTTGTTATGCGCGCGATGGGATTCTACCCGACTGAGCAAGAGGTAGCTATATGTAACGGGCAATCGAAATAAGCGTCATGGAACGGCCAAACGGTCATGTACGGACAAAGTCGGTACATGGTGTAGTTTTATAAAAAAATATTCCATTTACTACATCTGGTAATACGAACATGATTACGAATACTGTTATTATTAAGATTGTATGTTTGTATTATATAATCCATTTGTGATATTTATTTATTTATTTTATGTGATCATATCATTTTCATACGATAATAATTATATTTAAAGTTATGATGAATTGATGGAATTGATTGATAAAATCATTAAATGGATTTTATATTAGACAGAAAAATATTTCAGAACACTGAAAATCAGATTTGCATAGAAGGCGTATAATTTAAATTATCACGTTTCTGTCATGTTTCTAACTCACGTGATCAATTGTTCTAAACACTTCTGAAAATACTCATATTAGATATGCAGATCATGTTTAAAGTTTTACAGTATATACTGATGATGAAATAAAACTGATATTTTCCACAACCGATTGACCGTTTTACTGTTTATGCTTAATTTGACATATCATATGTTATACATTATATATTATTACGTATTTTATTTACAATTTTACTAATTTTTAAAGCTAGTTTATATTTAAAAAGAGTATCCATTTTGTTTTGTAAATTTACAAAGTTATTTATCATTCCGATTAAGCTAATTCCCTGGTTCGACACAAATATTGACACCGTAT
This sequence comes from Coelogynopora nodosa, assembly GCA_034780555.1. Taxonomy (NCBI): domain Eukaryota; kingdom Metazoa; phylum Platyhelminthes; order Proseriata; family Coelogynoporidae; genus Coelogynopora; species Coelogynopora nodosa. Next base: position 5,436 of record JAUZND010007276.1, read on the forward strand.
TTGCAGTAGTTTCTCGTTTAGCTTATTGGTGCATACATTGGTACATTATAATAGTTTACATAGTCTTATTCAATATAGATATATCGAAGTGGCATACTGGAAGAAGTGTTATTGGGGAAGGTTTATATTTTATGAAATTACAAACAAAAAAATATTACATATGGTTTTCGTTACCATTCTTATTACAAGTAATAGCAATTTATTATATTTTATTTTTATATAGATAACTTAAATTTTATGATTTTGACATTATTTATTTATTTCTTTTGAATAATTGACGTATCTCATTTTGGACACTATTCTGTAAATTAAATTGACATTTTTTATTATATAAATGTGTTTAAAAATTACTTTATGAAAATAACAAATATGTACCTATTTCCATATATAAATTTATAGATTTAAAAAATATTAATAAATAAAAAATTGGCTTTTACATAAAAGTGTCTCAAATATTATACATTAGTTAGGCAAAACCGCGACTATATTTATATATAAGTATGCGCAGCAAAGACGTGCAAACAGTGTCTTTATTTTAACTAAAGATGTAATTAATAGCCATGCCAGTTAATTTTACATATTATTCAGTATCTACATCAATTTGCATATAATTAGTTTCTTCTAATATAATAAATCGTAACCTAATCTAATAAAATACTTTGCATTCAGTAAATACTCTGGATTTTCTTAAATGTCTTTAATTTTTTAATGCTGTGACTAATTTCTACAAATAAAATATTAAAATAATGGCTCATATTATTTTATTAATTTTTCACATACTAATTTGTTTTTAATTTTAAAAGGATTTTTCAAATAAAATTATATGTTTATGTTTTCTGTGATTGAAGACAGTCTTTTATCCATACATGTTTCAAATAATCCTTTTAATTTTGTTATTTCGATTCTCATTACCACCACATATTTTATGAAATGTTTAATACTATATTCTGTTATTTTTATAATACTCTCGAATGTGCTTTTAATAACGCTTTAAACTTAATAATATAAACAGATAAAAAAATGAACTTAACGATTTTGTAATAGTGATGATAAAAATATAAAAAATATACTGCTATAATAATCATATTATCTAAATTGTCAATTTATTATCAACGCTGACCTTATTACTCGATCGATCAATACGATTCAAATACTTAATATAGAATTTCCTGAGTTACAGCAGCACGTAACAATTGTTAAAATCAAAATCGGTCGCTTGGAGCGGAATAATTCTTTTGATGCAAACTGAACTGTTTTATATTTAAAAAATATATATATAGCGTTTTTCTTTTAATCATTAGTAGCGAAAAATTTACTGCACTAAATAATTCATAATTATGAACTTGTTATTTGATGCAAAAAGCTATTTATACCAACATTTCTAATTTAATTTGACTGTTTTATTCACGTCTTGTGATCTATAAAAAACAATATTATAAATTTTAAAAAAGTCATTATAATTTATTTGCTTACGCATTTAATATATATGTATATCATCTATGTTAATGAATTAAAATGGAATAGTCGTTTATATGGTTATGATTTAGTTAGTTTTCACGTTTGTCTATGATGACGTAGGTATTTGCATATATTTGTTATAATTATATAAGATTCGATACCTATCTTTAGGCAACATTAACAAGAATACTCAAATTATATTAGTTCGAAAAGTAAACCCGAACCTTCCCTTCAAATTTAAATAATTTTTTCTGCAAAATTAAATTAAAAAATTTGCATAAAATATACTGTTCATTAAGCATGATCATACGACCCAAAAGTTCTTTTTCCACTTAGTTTGAAACAAAATACAGAAATTTTTATTAGAAGTTGTCTGTTCTAAGACATTTGCTAAGTTGTTATTGTATTTGTTTTACAATGATAGCAGACTACTGTTGTTGATGCTGTTCATATTCAAATTTGAATTTATGACAGAATAATATGATTATTTTTTAATAGCTTATTTCAATATGAAGAAGAACAAATTAAATTATCTTAATTAATGTAATAAGAATTCAACGCGGAGAGTCTTTCTCAACGAAGGAATAATTGAGGCGTCAGAGAGTCCAATTAATAACATTTGAACTTATTAAACAAATTATACAACACTTTTTATAATCTGCCGCTTTTTAATCATATCATTGTATAAACAGGTATGTAGTGCATGCACTAATATTAGTACAACATTAATATTTCATAGTGTAAATAAAAATACTTTTATTAAGGTCAGATGACCGAATGAGGCCGAAATCGAAACGATAAAATTCGATAAAACGAAACAGGAGACGTGAATAGTGAAATGAAATTAAGCTGCATGAGGCGACTGCACAGCGTATAATGAAATAATAATTTTAAAGTCCCACAGTTACTAATGATTCAATTATATAGTTTCATACCTCAGTATTATTAAGTACACCTGAATATATTTAGTTTTTAAAACATGTACTTGAATTTGACCATTTTATATGTATTATTTTAAATTATAAAATTACATAAGTATAATAGGTTGGTCACAAGAATGTTTTGTGGCTTGTTTAGGAATTATTTTAAGGAGTTAACCGAATTAAAAACAATTATGATTAAAAAATAATTTAAGTGTCAAAGCATCTTTCATTAATATATTTTGCTCAAAAATTAAGTACCGTAAAATTTTAGATTGATTTGGGATTTAATAATGTTATCATTCAAAGAGCAACAGAGATCGTTTTTGTTTTCATTATGTTATTGCATTTGTTATGTTGTACTATCATTATTTTATTGTTTATTTAATTTTAAATATATTTTGTATTTCAATTTATTATTTCACCTTTGTTTAATCTTTTTTGACGTGATGAATATATGAGAAATTGTTTGCAATAGACCATATCTAAACATTATAAAGTTATTATACAAACGTTGTACAAGCTTAATCAATTATTAACGTTTCATTTATTGAAATAATGTATCAGCAGATAGTGCACAAAACTAGAATTTATTTTGTAACCACAAAATCTCTGTTTCTAACAATAATCCTGTTATTCTCTTTATCTGTCTCTCTATCTATTTCTATTTTGTAATAGCAGGCAAAGACACCGAAGATGTAATAAGAATTTAAAATAAATTGACAATAAATACACTCATATAGTGTAGGTATTGAACACACTGGAACACAAATCTGAAGGTATTAGGTTCGATTCCCCAGCCGAGTGAATTATTCTATATTGTCAATTTATTTAAAGTTTTTCTTTTTTTCTATTTGTCTCTATATCTGTCTCTGTTAGTTGTGTGTGTCTTTCTTTTCTTCTGATCTCTATAAGTTTGATATTATTGTTCTTGTTATTTATTTCATTATTAGATTGAAGATATGCTCAATGAAGTGAAATATGAAAACTTTGTGGAAACGGGAGAGTACAAAATGGAAATAGACTTGGGTGAATTTATAAAACGTAAGTGAAGTGTGATAAGAGAGACAAAATGAGCGACTTTTGGTATAAAATTGGCTGTTTAGTTTATTGTTTAAATAATTGAGCCAAATTGAATCTAAATTGCTATCATAAAAGTCAAGCTTGTAATTAATATATTTTTTTAGTTTGATTTTAATATTGAAACTAGGTAAAGTCATTCAATTTTCCCTTTACATTTTTATGAACCCCGCCTGATGAGATATTGGGCATAATAAATTATTTGGTTAACAAAACGGTTCAAATCAAAAGCGACGATTTATTGCTACTTACAACGACAGGAAAAAAATCTTAGATTGCTGCACAATAATTGCTTCAAATTTAAAACTATATCAGTTAATTTGATTACATTTTAATTCGAATTTTTATTTGCACAAGTTGTATTATTTATATATTTCATACAAAACTATTAACAAAGTTGTTTTGAGATATTGAATACTTCACTGAATAATTTCGAATTTTAATTAAGTATTTCCTGTGAATGCAGATAAAGGGGCCGGGTTTATTATCATCATACAATATTTAAATTGAAGTATATAAATATACAATATATATATAATTTGCGTGTTGTACTTTTTCATTTACACACACACTCTTAATATGTTGTTCATCAAAAATAACACTAATTCTACCAACAGTCATATTAAGATTAGTATATTTTAAATATTATTAAAAGGGAAGCGAAGTTTACTGTTTACAAATTAAATAGAGTATAAGCCGAATATCTACATGTTTATCAGAAAACAAAGATAATTACATTTTTAGTGATATTCCCTCACATTATTATACATTATTCATATTGGTAGTCAAAACCATTCTAAATTAATCGTATTGTTAAATGGGATGGATTTTAATTAAACAACATTTATAAATATTTACGAGTTTTTAAATGGAGAAGGATAAAACTGGCATTTATTGTAATTAGGGACGATTGTAGTTGTCTAACATCAATTATAATATTTATTTTCACTATTAATAACAAGCACATGTTGCCTCCACTCCTGCAGTGTACATCAACCATCGTCCAGCATTCGGCCTTTCAATGGAGAGAATCAAGTGGGCATTTAAAATTCTCGGTTTTACCGATCATCAGACGTGTGGAGAGGAACCAACTGTCGAAAGGGAATCGCTCTTCGATATGCTACAGACCAACGGTATACCAACACAATGATCTCCTTATCTCTCTATATAGTTTTTCTATCTCTTTACACAACGCTTATTATCAGAGTTAAAAATGGATGGCATTTCCTATAAAAAATATTAATAATAAACATATATGCTTTCTTAATCTAATTATATTTCATCTCCTTTATCAAATACGGCAAATATTGTGGAATATAATATATAGCATTCTTATAGTCTTAAATATAATTTTTCTTTTCCGTCACGAGCAAATTAATAAACTGTTAATAATAATCACATATTATAGACAAAACTTCAAAAAACGTTGTAAATAATATAGAATAAGTAATGAGTACATTCTAAATAAATTATTTTCTTTAGCAATATATTGATGTTACAGGTTATTGAGAATTATATAATAAATTATTTTTTGAATAAGTCATCTCAATTAGTTTAAATTTTTCCTCGACTTTATGAAATTTTTTCTATAGCCTTCATAACATTGTTAAATATTTATAACTATTGCAGTTTATAAGGTGTGGAGTGCCATTTTACATGCTTTATAAACAAAATATGATCAATGGTTCTGAAATAAAGGTATTACATATATTTGCATACTATTTTCATATTATTAATTACTCATAAGAATTTGTATTTTGTGCATGGCTACAAATAGGTTTCTGTTGCAATAACAGCAACCTTTATGACACCAATTTGAAGTATCGGTGGTCCACTTTGTAACCTACATATATATGTCATATGATAATGAAAGTGGGGATCAGGTTATTATATGAGGAAAATTGTATTTTAGGAAGATTTCCTTGACGCTTTCTATATATTATATATATTATTTAATCGAATAACAAGTGTAAATAATTAATAAACGAACAAGGCTAACAACCTAAACTTTTATTACAAAATAATTTTTGAACATTTTTAACTGAAAGTTATAGACTGAACCAAACATAAACTTCTTAAGTTCAATGTATCTGATTATATTTATTCTGTGCATTACTTTATTATATGTTCACTTGCCTCCTGTTGGCCCTATTTTATCGTTTTTTGAACACGAATGATGTTGCATTGTTGTAGATATAATTGACGAAGTCATCATTATAATCATCATCATCATCATCATCATAGACCTACTCTAAATAATAACGTAATAATTCATGTAAATTGAACTAATGTAATCAACGATTTTTTGAGGAATGGCTTAAAAATTGAGACATGGCTTATTTCTTACATCCCATATAGGCGAACACATGCTTGAGTTTGAGCTGGCCGAGTACCTCACTACCCTTCTCGGCTTCAATCCGGAGGGCGGCTCCTGTGAGCTCAACGAGTTTGATCCGTCACGTGCTGGCGATCTACTGGAGGAGAAGATTCCCGGAACACTCACCGCTGACCAGTTCACCCAGAACATCCTCTGTTTGGGCCCCGGAAGCGGGGTAGTCGCGGAAAAGCCGGCTGATCGCAGTAGTGGTTCGTCGTCAGCAGCCCACACGGCGCCTGCCAGAAGTAGCGTCACGTCGGCAGGCAGCCAGACTCTGGTCGATATCTAGTAGACGATGATTGGCTGCTGTTGACAGACTGTTGACTGTTGTGATCGATGCGTGGTTTTATTTGGCTAACGGTTGCTAAGTTTGTGTTTTGTTTTCATGATTATAAATAATGCTGTTGTACATCAGCTGCAACTGTTTTTAATGTTGGCTATGTTTTTACGTCAAAGTCAAAATAATGTATTAAATTAAAGATATTGAAATGGAATATTTAAATTTTAGAATTAAAATAATGTTGATACACAATTAATCATATTTTAATTTTAACGCATTGTTTAAAGTAATATTTTCAATCTCTATTTTAACATATATTATAAGAAAAATCAATAAACTTAAATATATGAATAGTATATTTGAAAATATAGCTATTGTTGGTGACATTTTCTGACATTGAAAATTGACTTTGATAGTACCATAACTATAAAAATGTAAAACTCGATTGGCATTCAATATTTATACCTTATATTTGTTTTATCTCTTTTTGTATTAGATTTGTATAAAACTAACCGCTATTCTATCTAGAGCTATTATTGCTTTTCAATAAATAGTATTGTATCAATTGTATCAAAACTGTATTTCTCATAAATTTAGTTTTAACACTGTATTGTAACACTAAGGTTTTTAATTAAACTGTTTTTGCTTTCATAAGACTTACATTACAAAACTTTTATTTTGTGATATGACTCATACATTATAATACACATTATTGATTGTCAATAAAATTTCTTTTTATTTAATCTTTTGTGAAATTGGTACATTATTTCTTAACTCAATTTGCATTAAAGTAAACAAATATATATTAAAAGTGTCCAGAATATTAGTAATTCAATTTTTTTAGCAAACGAAAAAAACATATTTAGCAGTAGAAAAACTGAAACGCTTAATTTGCAAAAATTGTTCTCTAATTAAGACTAATTTGTGGTTGACAGAAGCTGTATTTAACAAATAAATGTTTTGATTGCTTATACCATTATTACGTGCAGAAATATTTCATCACATATAAATGAACAAGTTTTACAATATATTTAGTATGAAATTTAGTATATATTTAGTATATTCCATCAGAATGCAAATTATAACGTTGTCAAAAAAATCATAATTTCAATATTAATAAATTAAATTTTATGTACCTTGTGTTGTCTTAATACTTGTTGTTTTTATGTCCCTATGTACTGTTTTACAAAGCAACATTTAAAAAATGCCATCGAAACAAATAACACCATCATAGCCCTAGGCGGGAGGTCCAGCAGAACTGTGGTGTAAACAATAAAAAATAAGAAAATCGTTTTTTAATATTTTATAAATTGTCTATTATACACATTTGTAGTTCATCCATTACACAATTAAATTTAATAATCAAAAACAATGAGGTACCTACTGAAATCTAGATGTTTCCTACTCCGAGGGCGATGACAGTTACAAGATGCAATGTTTTATAATTTTTTATGAATATGTGTGTATTTATAATTATACATATTTTTATTATTCCTATAGTAAGAAATATTGTAATTAATGCATTTCGCATAGTGCATATATGATCATTTTACTATTGGTATATCTGTGTTTTATTTAAATATGAGTATTTATCATATTAAATTATAATAAAATAATTCAATATACATTTTTAATTAATAATCAACGTCCACAAAACTTGATATCAATGTATTTTAATTTAATACGAATAACATTCCCTCGATGTGCATAGAGTCACACGTACATGACATATGACACGCTGTGCATAAAGTGACATATTTGTTTTTTTTAAACAATTTAAAAAACGTTCAAAACCTTATCAGCTTCAGGGGAAGGATCGCATGGTCTTTATAGAACTTACATTTTTTAAATGTTTACAACTAGCAGATATTTTGTTGAAATTATCAAATGAGTTAATGAAACTTTATGTTTTTGAATCAGACATCGATAATATGACATTATTGTTCCAGATTTTTTTAAAGATTTTAATATAGATCTGATCATATTGTTTGAATGTATGTTTCGTTTTGAGAATGCATATATTATTGCTTAATAATAATGAATATTGAAAGCAGTTTCGGCTGTAGGGCCTGTTGGTGGTGTTAGCAAATAAATTTTGAAAAAATCTGGAAACACATTGAATGTCAAAATTACCAGTTTAATACATTTAGCATTGGCGTATTTACTATATAAAGCGTTTGGAGCCTTCCCACATCCCCTTGTCAGATCGGTAAAAAAAGTATTTCATACTTTCATTCAAGAACTGTCATTTCCACATATTATTAAAAATGTATTATCTACATACATTATAAATAATATGATTTATAAATAAAAATTGAAAAGTATTATTTAATTTGTTCAGTGCTTCATTACCGGGACATTTCTGAAATTATTAACTTGAATATAGAATAGTACACAGATTTGCGAAACATAAACTAAGAAGAATGCTTTTGAAAAATCCTTTTCAGTAACAGATAATCTGATCATTAATTTTAATAAATAAGTACGCACGGTAAAGATATTTTTAATTAATAAGTAGCGTATACTCTTTTATTTATTAATAGTCCAGTCAAAAATGCAATACATATTTAAATAATCCCCATTGGAGAGTAATAATAGAGACTTGTTCATTTTTACTTGTTATCGAATACAAACTTATGCATATTTTAAACAACATGTACTTCAATAATTTTGAAAATTGTACATTGATTGGCTCTTGATTTAATATTGTGAACAGAATCCCACGCGCTCCCTCCCTTACAGATTTCTGGATACGCCCTGTTTAGGGTAGATGTCAGGAACATCATTTTTTATTGTCAAAATGACGTTCTACATTGTATATAAATTTCTGTGTCATATAAAATAAAAGCTTCTTCTATCATCATATTTTTGTTTACAAGTCAGATTTCTCCCTTCATAGCAATCCTTTAAATAATATTTAAAATAGAATTTCGATTGTTTACAGTGGACCAGTCAATGAAGGAAGGGGGAGGGGTCCCGCGGTAAAAAATACACACCTTGTGTTTCATAACCTATAGTGCAACAAATTACATACGATTGAGTTATTATTTCTAAACTTGGCCTCCGTTTTGAATACAACTATTGTTAGGGTTTTTTTTATTGGTCTGGTGGGTCTATTCCTAACACATAATAATTCGACATTGTATTAAAAAAGTATTTCCTTGTGATTTTGACATATTTTTGTGGTATTTTCAAAATCTATTACTTATATGACCATCATATTGATCTTATTATTTAGTTTGAAAAAGTTTCGTGTAATAATTTTGAATTCAATTCAATCTTTAAATTTGTATAATGTTATTTGTTATTCCAAAATTGTTGTGTTAGACAATGTAAAAATAATTATCTTGTCAAATAATTTAATATTTTTTAATTGAAAATGTCCTAATCTTCTTTTTGAATATAGGTACAAAATATATCTTAATAGTACGAACATCTATAGTACTCATTATTTGCCATTATGTTATAAAAATTACCATAATATAAAATTAGCGCATATTTTATATATATATATAAATAAAAACTCATATTGTAATAACATTTGTTATGTCAAAAGTTAAACAATATTTTTAATTAAAAAAGTTGCTCAATTTTACTATATCAGAATTCATCAAAAAACACTAAAAATTGTTCACTACGAGGAGTAGAATGTACCACATATTATGTTATACTAAATATTTTGGTATACTATAAAATTGTACGAAGGTAATAGAGGATTATCATATATTTAATATTATATTTTTAAAGTTTTAATGATATTTCCACTTACTGCAGAACTATTTGAGTTAAACACAGAACAAGTGAATGCGTTTATTGTGCCATTACTATCTGTATTTTGATTGACTCTGATTTTGTTATCATGTATTAAACACATATTGCTTTCAAATGTGGACATTTGTATATTTGAGGGCCACTTTCTTCACGGCAATTTAGGGTATAATACTTGCACCTCTAGCGAAGAATTCAACCAACATAATATAATCATATTGCAAAAGCACTCTTCGAATTGAATCGATTAAATAATAACACTGCAATTATTTTAAATTGTAAACAAAGGATGAATATTTTAAAGTAAAATAATGAATATTACATTTTCAAATAAATATATAAATAAATGTTTTCGTACTTTTAGCCCATGTGTAAACTGTGGCAGGTTCAGTTATACATTCAATTTAAAATCTGTAAAATACGTATTATCATAAAAATAAGGTTGCAATTTGATGGAAGGAAATAACATAGTTTTTATGTGTTTGTAAATTATAATCATCAAGGAGATTCGCATTGAAGATTGCACTGAATGGCTTCATTGCGAACTCGAATCACATTTGTCAGTTTACTGTCACTAGGACGTGGAATATGTCTTTTTGGAGGATGAACTTTTTCAGAAACCCATTCGGGATTCACAACAAAATGACGAGAGACCATGTGCTCAGCAATCTGTCATCAAAACAGAAAGATATGGAAAATTATATAAAAACTCATTATAAAGAATAACATTAAGTTGTGCTATTTGGTTGGTGCAGCAAAATTCAAATATCTATCAAAACTTATATTACAAACCAAAAGTGTAAATGATAAATTACAATTATATAAAGATCACAATTCATGCCTTATTGACCATATATATGCATATTCATGAATTATTATTATTTATATAAATTAATATATATTGATGTATATAGATTATTAGTAAAGTTAGATATATATTAATAATAATTTATATATATTTATAGAAAACAATAAATATTTTTTGTAACATTATATTATTACGATATGAGATATAATGAATTGTGACTATCGGCTTCACTTTTAGCTTAACCTAGAATTTTAATTATGCTTTAAAAAACATTATTGATTAAGAGTTGAAAACTTTTGAAATTAAAAAGCAAGGTTTGTATGGTTTCTGTTTCAAAATTTAAAAATAGGTTTTGTTACAATAGATTTTGACACTTCATGGCAATATGATTATACCACACTATAAAATAATATAGTAAATGTATATTAAATAAATTTCTAATTAAAAAATAAGGGAATATAAACTTTCCCAATCGTTAGGAATTTGTGTATTTAATTTCCTAGTTGTGAAGCAGCTGCTAACCATATGTCTATAATATAGTAATTCTATAGTGTATATTTATATCTTATTACATAAATCAATTTCCCGAAATATTCGTTTTTTTATATAAGTTTATATAATTTAAACTTTTAGAAACTTTTTAAATTCTTTTAATGAAAATTGTGCGCATCGTTTTTATGAGATGGTAAATTATATTCAGATAAATAATAGGTAGATTTGTAGATAAATAATTTGAACAACTATATAAATATGTAGAAAATTATTTAGATTATATATTTACAGCAGATTATCTGATGAGCTTATGTTATTATTAAAATTATTATAATGTTTAATGTTATTTACGCGCAACCTTTACAAAATTGACGTAGTTTATTATAGTAGATGGTAGCTATTCTGATAAATATTTTAATGAATACAGTTTTATGTACACGTTTGAGACCTCATGTAGAGAATATACACTGTATTTCCGATAACATTTGTTACATATTTGTATATAAAAGAGTTCTACTTTTCAAGTTCTGCATAATATACGATCATATTGCAGTATTTAATATCAACATTTAATCATTGTTTTCTATTATAAACATTCTTTTATTTTCTAATTGTACCCTTTTATGTGAAAAAGAAAATTGGAACATATTTTTCAGAGTAGAAGTCTATACTTTTCAGACTACTATTACGTGAATAACTTATTTTTTAAATCTAAAAATGTAGTTACCTTAAAATTCAATTTCCGGTTACTATAAATAGAGAGTAATTTAAAACACATTTGTGCCAAATTAATTTAGTTTCTTGTTGAAATTCTTATATGTTTAACTACTGTTGGACTATTTTATTATTTATTTAATGTAAAAAAGCTACAGAATCAGAACTTAAACATTTTTAAAATAAGGGATTCATTACTGAATTTTTGAAATTTTGTATTTAACATAACATAGCATAATATAATTTTAAACATGTTTTGCAATATACTTCTAAAATATAAACATATTAATCATTACAAAAGATACCTTTTGCTTTTTTGTTTTACCTTATTCTGTCGTTTTGTCAAACAAAAAATATTTTAAAAACATGATGTACAGTTTATAACAAATAATGGTATACATCATAGAGTTATACTTTTTAAATGTATTATTTTGTTTCAGGATATTTTAGAAAAAATATTTTACATAAATTGAAACTATATATATATATTTAATCATACCCCAAAGACACCATCTCCTGTTTGAATTCCATACCGTTGTGATTCAATTGTTTTTCGTATTTCTTTTTGTTTTTTATTTTCATATCCCCCAAAAAAAGCACGAGAATCTGTTCTAAAATTAAAATTAATGATTTCGTATAATATAATTTTATCATAACATATTTTAAATATAGTTATTAGGTAGGTTATGAAACAGGTAACATCAAACTCGTAATTGAAAATTCGTATCATAAAATTATTATTATCACATTTAAATTATATTAAATTATTTAACAATGGAACGTGATAAAAGAGTAACAAAACTCCTTATTATTCTTCATATGAAAGAATTAATAAATGATGTAGTATATCCGATTGAGTTTATATGTAATAATATTATTATTAATATAAATATGATTCTTCATATATATTAATTAATAATCTAGTGTATCCGATTGACGTCAAAATTGTGCTGCCTATTCTAGAAAACATGTTTTTTACGTATTTCGTAGAAATTTTTAACAATTTGAAATTTCAAAATCAATATATTATCACTAAACTTATGTTAAAAGTTTCGATCGATAATATTGAAAATGTTGACACTCTTATTATCTTGTGTGATTGTTTTCCAGTTTTATTTCTTCAATGTAAATATACCGAGCTATGATGATAATGATGATGAACATTTTATGCCTTGTTTCTGATAATTAATAGACAACATTTAGGATAGACGAAATTTAAATATAGTTATTATGCCAACAATACTACATTATGTTTCTTTATAAAAATCGTTTACAATCGTTACTAAATACAATTTAAAACAAATATATTTATAAAGTATGAACGCCTATTAAGCTATAACTAAAAATGATGTATTTAATATTTCAATAATAAAAAATAGGCATATTTTTCGATAAAAATGACAAGAATGATTTTTTGCAATACAAATTGTTTTGCAAATTCTAAGTAGGTTCTATATTTGTATTAAATGTCAGAAACATAATATTTTAAGAATAAAAGGACATATTATCGCCAACTATTATTAAGATAAACTAAAGGAAATACATATATTTATCAAAATAATAAGAATTAGTTACTTTTCAAAAAATTATGGTCATTGATGTTAAACCACATGTGTTAAATTTCGAAGTAATCATTAGAATACTTTTTATAATTACAGTCTATTAAAAATGTGCGCATAAATTGACACCCTCCATTTTCTTTTGGATGTGGAACTGTAAATAATTGTAACATTTGGTATAAATTTATTTAAAATGTATTCATGTTTTAATCTTTTTTGTTACTATTCTCAATGAGCCTACATTTTTTGGATTTGTTTAAATATTTAATATTTAATTTTGTTATGTTGTATATTGTATATATTTACTAGCATGTTACTAGTTGCTTCAATGACTAAACTTTTCAGATTAATTGTTTTATGTTTATTCTAGCCTAAACTTGCGATGTCATCTAGAAAAGTCCAGGAATTAAAAAAAAACATTTTATAACTTTATTGTACAACAACTTTGTTGTTCAACCTCGAATAAATTGCTTCATATACTTTCTCAATTTTTTTTGACTCACAAAAATGCTAAAACAATATTAAGTTTTTCAAGATACGAAAATTCTCAAATAAGCTATAAATTACTTCAATCTGAATACATAAGTTATGCCTATTTTAAATATATCCAAACTTATTTGGATTTGTATGCAAGTAAAGTAAAACTCCGAAACAAAGATTGAAGGTAGAATCAAAAAATCGATTTAGAAATGTTTACCTATAGTATTTAAATAATGTTTTGTCCCGACAACATTAACGTATAACATTACTATTTAACTATTTTCGGTTCAGAATAAGTCAAAAATTAAAAATATTATATTTTCATTAAACACAGTGGCGTGGGAGCTCAATGCTAGGTTCTGCAGAGTTTCAGACTTGAAAATGGCACTTTAGTTATAGTCTAAAAAACAACTGGTATTTGATAGGTATTTACTGATAATGAGCGTAAATACTATTAGCTATTCTTATTTATTATTATTAAATTATTACAAATCATTTCAATTAACCAAAATTCTAAAAATAAATTCTTATCTGAAAAATGATTAATCAGATATTTTAGGAGGTCCAATAAATCGGTTTGACTTAATATATTTTTACAATTGATGATCAGAAAATGTCAAAAGCTCAAGAATCAATATGTCTCAAATCATAAACTAAGTGGATTCAAACAAAAGTAAGGACTTTTTGGAAAAGCTTAAAACTATTTTTCTAAATCGTCAACACCTTCTTGAGTTACAAAAAAAGAATATAAGCCACACCTTGAATCAAGGTTTCGAAGTTGAGTTTTTTTGGCAATAATTTGACTAGACCATTTAATTTATTGATCTTCATGTTATTAAAATGAATCATTTTTATTCTATCAGACCTGCAAAACGAGAAAAATAGATGGTTAATAGAGCCCATTAATAGATCCCATTAAGGCCCATTCATAGGATTTTGGATGGTAGAAAAATCAAATCTCAATTATTATTATTTAAATCAATAATTTTTTTAATAATTATTATGAAACCCCCACTGTACCATGATCATGCAGTGATAAGCTAATGACATTATGCTATAAATTGCAGTGATGTGTGTTCGTTTTCTTTAATTTAAAGTGTTTTCTCACCTCCCTTCCAGAGCTCTTCTTGCATAAGAACTCCGTAACAGGTCCTGGTTTAGTAAAAGCTCGTGGTCCGATTGTGTTCTGTAACAGAAATTAATATTAACAGTAGAATCACCATAAAGGGGAGGTCAACATTGATATCCGATTGAGGCTGAAAATAACCGATATAAGTTTTTTCATACATTTTTAGTAAAAATTTGTAACAGTGATGTCCTAACTTGGCTTTCAATAACGAACGTTTTTTCTGTATTTAGAAATATTTGTATGACAATCTCAAAATCAAAGACATGCATATATTGTCATTAAATTAATCTAATATTCATTTGTAATGGGTTTTCTCGAATTATGTGAATTAATTTTAACGGTCAACATTTTATGAAATCAATTTTGTTCTCAGAAAAAAGGCGCCATATTTGAAATGAAAGAGACTTTTTAATACATTTGCATTTTCCCCCCCATCTTTTTTCAGTTTTCAAAAGTATATACATATATATGGATGTTTGTTTTTCTCACATATATATTATAATTATAATTACTTCCATTTCATAATAATTAGTTCTAGAATAGTTACTAATTCTAAAAACGTGCAATATGTACAAATGTATATAATAAATATTTTTAAATCAAATAATATGTTCTATACGTTTTTGAAAATTACTTCTGTATTATGTAATATTTTTGTGTATGATTAGAAATGTTATTTCAAAGTAAATCGAGTGTATTTGAGTACTAATCTTTGAGGCTTAATTTAAGACACGCCCTTGTAGAAAATACTTCATTTTTTCATAAGGTTCCATGGAAGAAAGGCTATAGAGGAAGATCTTTCATACAGAAGAAAGAGGTAGTAAGCTATAGAGGAAGCTCAATAGTTTAAAAAATTTCGCATACGTAACCAGGCAATAAGTGATCATATGAATATTGCAGTGACGCATCTTTGGAGGTACGTAGCTATGTTGGCTGGTCACCTCAAAGGCGACTGTAGTCTGAATATTGGTAACGCTTATTTATCAATAAAAAAGATTGATACACGGGAGATGCTAAACAAACCTGAAATACGTGTCTACAGAAACTTAGGATAACGCTTAGTATATATGTTTGCTATACATTGTATACTTTGTTCTATGATTAATTACATAATACGCTGAGCTATTGAGTATTATTGAGAATATCGCTTTTTTCAGTATTCTTAAACTTTGCTTTATTGCGATATCTGCGTTGGCTGAACTGTGTAATAAGCTTAATGAACAATATCGTTTATTAAAAGTGATCTGTGCCCGAGATGTTTTGAGCTATAGTAATCTACTATTCTTATATATATGAATGAAATATACATTTAGGTTTCATAAAGTACGTGACCACCAATCACTATTCCAAGATACAGCCGCACAGGAACAGGTCCACTCACCCCAACAGCAGCAGTCACACAATTGTGTATTACATTCTCATTATTTCGCCGCTGCTTACACATGCATGGCGTTTGTTAATTATGCCAGAGGTGCCCGACAGCTCATAATACTTGAAACTGACGGATATCCACTTTCTTTAAAATACGAATTGAGTCTGACTCAAATAAATAAAGATGACAATGCGTTAAATTGTAATGCTAAACGTGTTATGGGTTCACCTCTTTTGCCAGCACATCTTGTAGATGAAGTTTTGGTTACAAGCACTAAATGAAGACACTACAGAAGATGCCAGAATCGAACAGTTCCAAGACTTTGGTTGGCGACATTGACGCCCAGTTTCCCGTAGAACTATAAACACAATATGATAACATAAATGGTGTCCGAACTATCAACAATTTGGAAGGTTGGCACGCCACAATCAACAGAGTAGTGGGACGTCCTCATCCATCGATTTTAAAATTCATCCACATAAAATGGAACGGAAAAGTTTTGAGCTGAAACTTCGATTACTTCAACATGATGAACATCCTCAGAAACAGAAAGCGAAGTACCAACGTGTCGTGGAGCTGACGTTGGTGGAACTGGAGCCGCTGGTGGAACGCTTACGCCGTGAATGAACTTATAAAAAAACATAAATTTTATTACTTTAAAATTTTATATCGCAACTGTTTACATTTATTTGAATATATTGATTATGATTAAATTAAATTAATTATTATTTATTCAGATTTCTATTTTAACGCTAAGTATATGACATCTATGAATACATTAGTTGGCATAAAGCAAAGTAAGATAAAACAAAATAGGATAACGTGGACTATAGGATAAAGCTAAGTAGAATAAAGCTTGGTCCAAAGACACCATATGAGCAAATGCGACTACTAATGAGGCTCACCTAGTAATATATAGGTGACTCATATAATATTAATGTATAATATCTAAAAAGCCTACGTAGGTTCAAAAGAGATAGTCCAAACTATTTTAGCAAACATATCCTTGGATTTCAAACAAATTGCCATTTTTTATCATAATGCATTTCTACAATGGCCTCTAAAACATTAGAAGCAATTATTTAAAAAAATTATAAATATTTTGTAAACTATTATATATCTGTTATATATTTGTAAATATTTACAAGATTTTAGTGTTTTTTATTAAATAACTTTGAAGTTTTGTAAATTTTATGAAAAAAAGTATATATATTTATCCTTTTTAACAACAAATTATTACGTAAATATTTCTCTGTCATGATGGTTTTTCACTTAAACATACATATATATATTTATTAATTACCTATACAAAAGTCCAGTCCTGTTTCTGTTCAGTCTTTCTTCCCAGAAAGCTTGCTGAATTAACAACAATCATATGAGATAGAACCAGTTAGACACCCTTCAGTAAAAGAATTATATATTGTTCAATTTTTTAGAAATTATTTACAAATTATTAGAAAATAATTTACATAAAAAGTGCGTATATCTATGTTAAGTCTGATAATAAACAATTTAAGTAGCGTATATGAAACATAATAACTTGTGTGGGAAAATCGTGCTACTATATTTATATATGCAGTTTAATATTATACCTAAAGTAACTATATTATAATCACAAGATAATGCATATATGACATACTTGCAACATCATGTTATATGACATGATATATTTATTCCTGATGTATTCATTATACTGTTTCATTAAATTAATTTAAGTATAATCCGCTTAATATATGGACAAAAATATAAAGGATTGATTTAACTTTATTATTAGGAGAAATATGTTCATATAATATCATATACGGTAACACACAATTAACATTTTATTCATTATTATGTATTGTTTTAACTATGTAGCTATGTAACTAATATAATTAATTTATATAATTCCTCCCTATATACTATTGATTACTCATATGCTGATTTTGTTACTTTATCATATTTTGAAAAATGCGCTCTTTTATTTCAATAATGTATATTATATGTCGTCTTTCTGTACCAAACATAGATTCCGATATCTTACTATAAGAGGATTATGTGCCTATAAAATTTGTTTTAATTGTTGTATTTATTACATTTTTTCTAAATTTTCTAAATTTTTAAAAATTATATAAATATTTGGGAAAATGTTATAAATTTGCTAAATAATATAAATATCAGGTCAAATATTTACGAATTTTTTTGATATTTCACTAAACAATTATTAATTATAATTTGCTTATTAAAAAATGAATTAATTATATTTCGACACTGAGATGTAGGCTCAATTTTAGTGCAATGATAAAGTATTGAAAAATAAATTTACATTTTAACAAAAATCAATTGCAGTATACCTGTTGCATTATATATGCACTGTATTGAATCTACTATATATAGCATTATCCTTTTTGCGCAATTGTGTCTGCTTGAGACTTTCCTATCCAAAGAATATGTGGATATCCATAGAGACAATTCTCTATTATAGCCTTCCATATTATTTATTCCGATGTTTCCCAACTAACAGGATGTAAGTCTGATAAGTTGGAGGATTTATACTCGACTGCTTTTAAAATGGGATCAAATGGACGGGCAACTCGTATCGTATACACAAAAACACTAGTCTACAGCATTTTATTCACATACTGATATGCAACGGTATAAATTATATAACTGTTTATTGCACTTAATTTGGTTTTTATTATTATTATTTACATCGTACAGTGTTACTTTTTCGGTAATCTATATTGAGTATCGGTGAAATACTCTACTATTGTGATTTTAGTTTTCAATCTGGTAGTTTACTTTGAATATACTTTTGGTTGACTTTTTATAGTTTAGTTAGTTATATTGAAGCCAAATTATTATTGTCTAAACATTAATAAACATGTTGGGTTGAATTGCCAGTATAAAAAAGTATACTAATAGTGAAACGCCTTGTTAAAAGTCAATGACCAAAAGCCGAATATATCTTTTTTAATTAGATAGTATATACTTTGCAAGCGCAGTATATGAATATGGATATCATCATGGAGTACACTTTATATTAACTATATAACTATATAACTAATATAGTAATAATATTGTTATTAATGTAGTATTATATAATCGATTTGCTTTCGAAATATTTTTTTCTCAAATGTTATGGTTTGTAAATGGAAGTTAAAACGATAGCAAAATATCATTTCCGGAGTCAACATCTGTAAATATAATTTTAATGTGTTATAGACATCCATAATGTCCGGTTTAGACAATACAATGTTTTATGTATTACTTTCCATGTTATTGAGGTTTGAAAAACCTCAAAAAGTATGGCAAAGTTCCCCCATTTTGCGGTATACTGAAAAAGTCTGCAGCAGCAAAAAGAGAACGAACGTTTTGAAAGGGGAGGGGCAGCAATGTCTGATTGGAAATTGACTTCTTGTAAGTTGGTTTCAAAGCTGATATGGAAGACTATTTGGTAGCGTTTCATTGCTAATGTAGCTATTCGAAAGTTGAGATACTAGGTTATTAATTATTCATGCTGTCATCGATAGTTATAATTTATTACTTTTTACTTTAATAAGTCGTTTAATTAATAACTAATATGTTATTATGCAACATATCAATCTATCCAAAAAGTATATTTTTTGTTGTACCCTCTATTAATTAGAAAATAATAATCAATAAACAAATTATGGCGATTTCATAAGTATTAATTATCAGTATCTCTAATAACAGTAGCAACCACCAATATGGTTTGAATGTCATGACAGTTAGTGAACACTACATCATATTTACATATGTAAAACAAGCATATACATAAATGCGTTTGTATTTGAACAATATACAAAATTAACTAAACATAATAACTCAATATAAAAAATGTATTTCTAAATATATAAATGTGTTAGATAGACGATACCCAGACATTTTCAATCAAGTTCATAAATGATTGTGTTGATAACAGGAATTAAGTTGTTATTGCATTGTTAATTATTAATGTTTATATCACGTTACGTCATTAACATCTAAATTGTATTTGCAACAAAACATAAAAATAATTTTAACTCACAATTTGATTGGCTTTTCTTTTGCTGGATTCATGTCGAAACAAGAATGTTCTTAATTATGGCAATGTGTTTAAAACTATAGCAACATAATTAGTGACACATGAAACCAATAAAACTTAGATGAACATAATAGTCGATCTGGAGACAAATCAACCGACTGTATAGCTATACTGTAGTTGGTTGGTTTCTTGTCAAGCCTGAGTGAGTTTATTGTTACAAATTAATAAGTAGTGACAAGTTAGAATGCACTCGTTTTTGTTTTCTCTATCAAAGGTACCACTTGAACTGAAGAACATATTAAGTAAACATACAAAATGCAGTGCTTCGCGTTAATAGAATTAAACATTAAACAATAGCATAATCGCATTCCAAAATTATTAAAGAGCTGTAGGAAAATATTGTATAGAAGTATTGTATATAAATCTAATACTATTTATATATATATATATATAAAGTTATAGTCAATATAATTATTAGTACAGAATTTAAATAATATAAACAATATTATAGAGCACTATCAAATTTGTATTTTAACTATATAATAATAATAAATAATAGCATGATTAACAATAAAGAATTAAGTGTAACCTTCTTAATAAAGCTAAAACGTAACTAAATTTTTTTACGTTATATACAATACATTAGATACTTTTTTGTATGAATGGCGTAGAAATTTTAAGAAATTAAGACAAATTCCTAAAATATATTATTTGATTAAACCTTTGAAATTGATTTAAAAATGGATTTTTATAGGACTCTTTAATCTGTACTTAAATTGTTACCTAAATGTTATTAATAAATTGTTATTTTAAAAAATGTACATGGTTTAATTTTTACTCAAATTATTATTATGAAAATAGTTAAAAATAAGGATTTTGTGCTAGACAATTATTCATAACAATTTTCGATGCCCATAAGGATGCCAAATAGACACTCCTTTTCCGATTGAATGTAGGAAAACTCATGGGGATATTATAAATGACGCCAATTACAATAAAACAAATAAGTTTAGATATAACTTTAAACAATAAATAACATATTTGTGCTTATAATAAATATTATTTGTTAGTAACAAGTTTGCTTATTAGTATTTGATTCAATATTTATAGATTTATAATATAATTTCTTTATTAGCATTATTTATTTTTTCTTGTAATATATATATATATTATTCCCATATATATATATTGATACATTTTTTTAATTTTATATTATTCGTATACATATATATACTATTTCAATATGCTCATAAATAATATTTTGAAACAGTTCGTTGATTGGTTTTCTTTTCTCTGTAATAAATTACTAAATTTATCAATATATTTTCCATTTAATTTTTATAATAAATATATTATAAACTATGCATATATTAAACTATTGATTGTGCATTACATATGAAATAAATTGTCTTGTTTAATTCTTCTAACCATTTAACTCGATAGATATGCTTTAGCTTTCTAAATAATACATTTAATTATTGTTATTGAAATTATGATAATATGAATGACTATCAATAAGTTATCCATTAAATAATTTTATTATATTTGCTTTATACTTTAAACAATTCTTTGACTTATTTACTTTAAAATTATTTTTGGTTTGCTAGTTTTAATCATATTAAACTAATTTCGTTAACATGTTTTATTGGTATTTCGGCTTAGTCCGCGTCCATTGGTTATTCAACTCAATTTATTGGTGCAAAGATATCATTTAATTGGTTACTGACGTAAAACAATTTCTAAATAAGTATTTTATGAGATAATTATATGTTTAAGTGTATATTATATCTCAAATTTTATTTTATAAACGTTGCTGGCAGTAATATTCCAATGGAAAATATAATGTCTGACGAAACATATTATTTTACCTTATTTTACTGGATGAACGATACTCATACATGTTTTAATCACAGCATAGAACTGAAAGAATTTCATCAAAAAAGAAGTCATTATATTTTTCACATTTTTCGAGCCATGTGCATCATACCGCTACTCAACGTTGTCCTCAATTGTGTCACCGTTTTTAAAATTTATAAAATAAATCCCCGCACTTTATTGATAAAACTTCTGCTCTCGCTCAGTTCCACTGAAATCTTCTTCCAGTTTTGGATGGGAATCAATCAGCTACTTCAGTCGTCAATTGAGGGGGATCAACTCATCGCCTTCTCGGAAACATCGACCAAGTTTATTGCCTCCCTGTTTGCCGTGAGCGTACTTCTGGCTACAACCGGGCACATCGCCAGAAACTTGATAGTCGTGTTGATTGCGATAATGCGCTATGAAATTGTTTGTCGGACCTTAGCAGAGCGCGTGATATTTCATTCTCAGTCAGTTAGGTGCAAAATAGGCGCTATTTTGGTATTTGCTTTCGGGATATCTTTGCCACGTCTTTTTGAACTTAGCTACTTCATGTGTTCGTCAAACTATCAATTAGTCTATATTGATGCACTTCTATTACAGGAGAGTGGATATATGTATGGATACCTGTCAGTTCTTATTTTATTCCAGAGTTTATTCCCAGTTATTCTTGTTTGCATTATGAGCTCTATTTTACTTCGAGTAATTTACAAGCGTAGAAAAATAAATTGTACAATATTGACACGTTCATCGAGTAACTATAAGTGCTGTGATAGAATCGTTATCGCCTTATGTATGGCCTTTTGTGTTTGTGAATCGCCATCTTGTCTTAAACTCATTGATCGAATGAATCACCGTTTGCACGAAATCGGCTGGTTCATGAACCTAATGCCCAGTGTTGACTCTACCTTGAACATATTTATCTATTTCTACACGAACACCATGTTTCGACGACAGCCGACAATATTATCGAGTTACTGTTTGGTAAAAACCCGTGCCACTTCCGCCGATCAGTCAATCATTCAACTTCCACTAGACCGTGCTTCCCTTGTCGGTATAAATCGAAGACTCAGCAATGTTGTTAACATTCGCAATTCGGATGACACCTTGTAATTACTGCATACAACTTCTTCGGTATAGCATGATTTTTAAAGAACTACATTATATGTTATCAGCCAAAAAATAATAATGTATGTTTCTAAGGTTTTACTTATCATAAATTTATATTTAACAAAGTTAAGTTAAAAAATAAAGTTTATATGTATGTATACAACTTTTTTTTAATTGAAAATTTTTTAAGGGATGAAATAATTCAATATCTTTCAATTTTGTACTTGACGGCATTCCGGAAAAATTGTTTTGATGATCATCATCAACATATATTAGATATGTTAATTTGATGGCTATCTATAGCCTAATTCATTAATATCAAAAGTACATTATAATAATCCGTACCTAGCATATTTCACTAAGATAATTAATTCTCCGCCTTAAAATGTTTAATTTAATTTGTTATAGTAATTGGTAGAACAATTATTGATCAATGAAAACTAATAATTTTTTATATTGATTGAAGATTAATCCGATGTATTTTTCTTTAACCTGATCGGATCAGAATTAATAATAGGCCTACTACAGACAAATAATTTTTAATGAGTTAATAGAAAGATCAATTAGTTGTAATAATTCATATTTATAAACATATTAAAACAAATATAAAGATTAAAATCAGTTGAAAACAATCCTCAAGAAACAGTTTTGGAATTTTAAAAAGTATTTCGTTTTCTTCAAATAGTAATTTTTAGAATTTTGAATCGATTACAGATACAATATAATGACAAAAAAAATATTTTAAACATTTCATTTTTCTAAATGATCAATATTCGTTTCAACATAAATATTGAACCAATTTTAAATTAATTGTACATCGAAAAGAAAAAATCATATTTGGGATTAATTAGAACCCCTTAATCATTTATTTACTACGTTTTCGTCATATTTTAGACATTGGTGAGATCCGGGAATGATGGTATGATTTCTGATAAATCAATCATTTTTTCTAAGATTTGAGAAAATTTTAATATCTTTAATTTTTTACCAATTAAAAAATAGTATTGTTATAAGAACTATTTCCAAGGGGAGTAGGAGAGGTAGGAAACGGTCACATATCATATACGTATACAAAAGGGATGAGGTAATTTATTATAATTATATTTTTGTATAAATATTAATGACTAAATAAACGCATACTTAACATTCTAGACATCATACGAAATGTTTCTGAAAAAATATAATAGCTATAAAAAAATACATATAATAATATAGTAATAGTAATAGTAAATGTTATTCTTAAAACAATAATGTAGGGTTTGTTGGTACGGAGAAATAAAATATGAATTGCACAAATTTTAATAAAAATAAAAATACACATTAATAACATCGTGCAGCATAATATGGAAAAAGGGATCTTTTGAAACGTTCGGTTTTGGTGCGAAATACATATCTAGGTGCGACAATTTCGCATTTTGTGAAGAGTTGAGGATGCGCTTCAGTTCACCGGATTGCTCCTTGGTTGATGTCCTGAAGAAGGGGATGGAAGGTCTTCAAGGTGGGTAAGAAGGGGTGTTACTCCCAACATGGATAGAGCATGTTCGTAGTCCATTGAAGGGGTGATTATCTTCAAAACAAGTCGTTCTATCGACACAAGAGATCGACGTTGGCCGCAGATGGTGGAGGAGAACCATACTGTGGAACAGTAGGTTAGCACGAATCGTATTAGACTGGTATATGCGCGCACAGAATCTTCTGGTTTGACGCCTGTTTGTTGTAGAATACGAAAGTGTAGTAAATACGTTTGCTTGCTTTCCGTACAATGAAGTTGATGTGGCAGTTCCAGGATAAATTTTGTTGAATTGTGCGGCCGAGTAATTTCACTGTTGCAGTTGTTGTTGTTGTTGTTGTTGTTAACTGCGACATTGGAATCACGCCTTGGTGAGGCGTGCGTATTCTTCCACAGCCTCTGTGGACTCATAGAAACTGGATA
>JAUZND010007277.1:0-10417 GCA_034780555.1 Coelogynopora nodosa
ATCACTTTTCCTAACCCAACCACTCCCAACCTATATTCTCTCCCCCCCCCCCTCCAACAAATAGTATAACTGATTTATATTATTCTCAAAAATATTATCCTTAAAAAGCCAGAGAAATCACATCTCTGAATATAAACAATTCGTAAATACACCAATTACCATTTGTATTTGTAGACATCGACGAGTGGCCTTCAGAAAGAAACAATGGCGCAACATAACTGAATCCCCGGAACATTTCATGAGCAGATGCGCTTGGTGGAAGGCCCGGGGAATCTATTTAAACGAAATAACATATCACTATATTGAGTAATTACTTTAAAAATACGCTGTAAATTGAATTTGTCAAAGCATAGTGAATATATAATTATCTTTATCAAATAAGGTAACAGTTCATAATAAAACAATTATTATATTGAAAACTTGATAACTGTCATATATACAAGCTTATAGATAATTTATCACCGAACGCAATTAGTATATTTCTGTAGTTTGCTTCTGCAGCACATAATTACATTTTTTGTAATTGTTGTAATATATAAAATATAATAATCTTTCTCACTCATTCACAGGCTAAAGAAAATACATTTTCAGCATATTTATACATCAACAAAAATTAAATAAATGTATTCATCCATTTAAAGCATTCATGTCAATAACAATTTAACACAAGTATTATTTATATAAAATTAGTCAAAATTATAGTAAACCCTTTGTGCACATGAATTTTTTATAATTATACAATTAACTAAAATACAATATTTGTATAAAATGCTAAATAAAGTCGTAAATTTAGTTTAACCCAATAAAGAAATATATCAATAACAAGATCTAGCAAAAAACGCAATAATTAAAAGCCATATAATAATACGTTTTTATAGCTGAAATGATCAAACCTTATGAATTCAATAGGCGATGATATTTGTTTTCTAAATTTAGCAAAACTCCTACGTAATGATTCCCTATATTGAAAAACATGCAGGCTTAGCCTACAATGAAAAATCAAATCCTTTGAAAAAGTTGGCAATCTTATCGCATCTTTCAAACTTTTTGAACGAAGCTGTATTTTCCGGCCAGGCTTTGTAATATTTTGTCATATAGGGTAATGTTTGAGAATGCAGAGAGATGCTAATGCCTTTAGCCCCTTACCTTTGGGAGTTTTGAGCGTGAATTCCGAGTCGAAGTAGAATGTGTCATCGATTCGAGATGAAATCGGCTTGAAAGGGGGCGGGAAACTTCGGCTGTACAAATGGTCCCAGTTAATGCTCGCGAAGAATGGGTGTGTCTTCAGCTGACCAATTCCATCGGGACCGTAGCCTGTCGAGAATAGAAAAACAAAAGCGCTTTAAAACAGCCATCCAGTCAGCAAGATAGTATCCAACAGAAACACGCCCTAATTTATGCGTTTTAATTATATTAATTAGGTAAAGTTTATTTTTACATCTCTGTTATTAGTTTGGGAGTTGTTATCAACATATTTAACATAATTTTTTTTCATTAGATAGAAGTAATAAACTCGAAAAAGGTTTTCTTATTTTTTATTCTTAACTTTATTTATTCTTTATATCTTTATTTTGTATCATATCTTAATTATATATATCTATAATTAGTTTTACAAGATTTCATTCTAAGTACCTATAACAACTATTTGAAATCGTTTTAATCAATGCAAGTAACATAGTTTAAAAAAATGCTATGTAAATCTAGTTCTACTTAATTAGTTCATTTTAAAATATTTAAAAAAATTGTTAATCGAAATTATAGGTATATTCTTAGTTGATACATAATGTTATTTTTACACATATTAGCATATAATATGAATAAAGTGAAAAAACGACAAAAAAATATATCGTTATTATTATAGATTAAAAAAGAATCACACGTTCTAAAGTAATAGTCTAAATTCTATCACTATAAAGTAAGATAAATAAACACGCTTCAACACTTGAAAAAACTGTTTTTAATCAGATATAAGAAAATATTAAATGCTACATCTACGAAAACAATGCAATTGTATATATTTTAATATACTAATAATTCAATTATAACTCCCATTAATTTCACCGAATAAGAAGTTTATATTATTAATGCAGCCGTCGATCGGGCTTTATTAACTTTTCGTATCAAAACTGTATATGCTGATCGCTGAAAACATGCCCTATATTTTAAGTAAAATAATAAATTAAGTTTTGCCTGTCGCCTTATTATCAAATCGACCATGAACATTAATTTTGTCTTCAATTAAACTAGCTGTACCATTAAGTAATGCCCTACTTATTCTATGTCTACATATATCATATTAACCTTTGGAAATGTTTGCATATCTATTATAAGATATGTAATTACTGTAAATTAAATATTGAAAGACACTTAGTTGTAAAGAAATTAATAAATGACAACTTAACACCTCACTTGTAACGCTTAATAAGTATAACAAGACAATATAACATCATTAATTTATTTAGTTTAGAGATAAACTAATTATTATCTACTTATATCCATATAAAAAATCTGGCAAAATAATATTAACAGCAATAACAATAAAACAAAAGTTAAACCTATGTATAAAAATATAGGAAGATACTTTAAAAACATCGTGTATATCACCTTAATGAATGCCAAATAAAAGCTAACATACCCGTTGGCGAAATTAGAATATTTATGTGTGTATATATATATATATGTAAACAGATATCATATGCATAACAATATGCTAATTTAAATGTTAAAAAATAGAGCAAATAAATATGACAGTTTCTTTTTATTGTACATACTACTGTGCAAACAAAACTGGAAAATATTTCCTAAAGCAATATAATTAAGCTAAAAACTAAAAGAAAACAACCCACATAGTTAGAATGTCAACGAATAAGTTTTCTAAATTTGCCATCAATGAAAATTATTTTCCAGTCAAAACAAGAGCTGCATTTACAATGTCTGAAACAGGAACAAAACTGAAAAACGCGATCCAGCCTGTGCAATTAAGTACATTATATCTGATTTATATGAACTTCTACCTATCAATAACTTGTATAATTATAAATCCATTAAAAAGGTAACTACATTTGCCAAAAAGTTACACGTATGGGACCTTTGCCGCATTATAACTATACAACATTTAATACTTGTTATTGATTAGTTAAAATTACTTTAGAATAGGTTGCATAACATAACATAATATGTTATGCAACCTATTCTAAAGTAATTTTAACTAATCAATAACAAGTATTAAATGTTATATATTATGTTGATACTATAAATAGATATTCGAAAACATTTTTCCTGAAAGCTAAGTTTATTAAGTGTGTAAAAGTTATAAAACGTTGAAATATATTGAAACACATATAAATAACACGTTGAAAAGAAAAATTATATTATCAACTTTAAGCAGCAGAAAGAGAGAGCACTAACGGTTTCGAGCTATTTAGCGTTTATCAGGTACCCTCTAGTCCCCCTAAGGTCTCAAAACAAATCAACTTCCCTTTCATGTTACACTGACAAACATCAGACTGGATCATACGTATACTACCTTTGAAAAAATAACAATTATTGAAATTTAAAACAACACTTTGCAGAAAAAAAGTTTAAACTGTCTATAACCATATGGAGGGAACTTGTCTTTGATTCCAACTCGATACCGTCAAAATGGGCAAAACTATAAATTGTCAGGGGATAAACTCATGGAATAAGTTAGTCCATTTGCATTCTTAAATAAGAACATCTTATTCTGCGGACAAAGCCATATATGTATATAAATAGTTAAATTATTTTACAGAAATTATAATTTTTTTAAACAGTAGTTTTATATAATCGAAATCGTTATTCGAAATGATTCTAACTAAACTCGCCATATCAATATATATGTAAATCATATCATCAGGGAGATATTACTAGAATTGCGATGAAACTGGGTTGCACTGTATCATTTGGATGTAGGCAATAAATATAAATGATATACACACATTATATAGGATAAAAATACATAATTAAAGATTTTTCAATTCTAAAAAGAATAAAAGGATGGTAGAAAATATAAAACTTGAATATTTTTGTTTAATTAATTTGATATTTTAATAGCGCTCGTTTATTAAAGTTATTAATATCTTTTGAAAGTATTAATAGTTTTTATTTATCATTTTTGTACATGTTTAATAATAGAAATTTGCTTGCTTTCACGTTCTTTCATTAATTTGTATCACTAAATGTTTCAGACTGTATTTAATTACGTTCACTTCAGTTTCCACTCTTCGTCACAATCAACTTTTCCAAATTTCCTGTTCAAATGAAAACGTAATTTATCGTCACAACAATATCTCACATCTTTTTATAACTACAAAAGATATAGATACTATTTTCTGATTCAATAAAATATTATTTAAACTAAGTCACAAAATATCCGGTCTAAGCTGGATATAATGTAAAAATATGCCTAATATTGTTACCATCTGAAATCAAACTTTAAAATTTAACACACAATTAAACATAAAAATCATGGGGTCTAAGTTTTAGTTCTATATAATTTTTTTTTTAATTTGTACAATAGTTAAGAACACTACAAAATGATCCAGTTCAAATTCATCCAAAAGAATAAGCTAAGGAACACCATTTATGATGACCAACAGTATAACTTTTATAACTATTTGTAAGGGGGAAGGGGGGGGGGGGTGTAAATAATGTTGTCAGAACACGATCACAACATTTTTTATTACTTTTAATTCACAAAAAATAAAACATGTCTCATTATAATTATATACAACCTAGTTATATTTTAACTGGATGTTTTCCAAACCATTTTTGTTATATATTGTATTTCCATTCTGTAGGCATGTATAGACATGCATACCTATTTAATTATCAAGACACAAAAACGCGATTTTTATTAACACAAAAACTATCTTGTTATACTTTTAGTATTTTGAACATATTTACCTCAATTTAATAAAATAATATAAAATAAAACGACAGTTTTATTATTAATTATATTGGGTTTATTCGGTTAAAAAAACTGGTTTTTAACTGGTTTTATCCCAAAAGCAAGGCATAGTATATTAAAATTAGTGACAAAATATACCCAACACATACAGCCACTCAGTATGTTAAACATTTGGTTTTGGTTTCCGCATTATTAGCACGCTAAATTAATTGATTGATGTTGATTTAATATAATATAGTACAACATATATCCAACTTGCACTGAATTTATCAGTTTTTTTCTCAATAAACAGTAATATATTAGAATTTGTACAATCTATATATTTTACAATATACAGATTGTTTAATGATGAAGCCATAATGTAAATTTTATAATATAATGAAGTCAATTCTCACCAAATCGATTAACTGGATTCCTTTTAAAGAGAGCTCGCAGCAAAGATTGCGCTTCCGGGCTTAGAATTTGTGGCATGGCTAGTTTGGCTCTAAAATCAAACAAAACATAATTATGTTGATCCAAATTGTTTCACACGAAAATTGATTTGTGTAACGCATCACTAAATCATGGTAAAATTGAAAAAACTTATTTAAATAATAATTTAACGACATATTATGTAGAGAACATGAATAGCAAGAAAAAAACAGGAAAACTATAAAAAAAAAGACAAAAGCATTCAGAACTATAATAATTATTTTAGTACTGAATGTTTCAACTATAATTAAATTAATTATTTTTAATTGTGTACATTATTAGTTATAGGTCATCAGATTTCACACATTCATTTTAGCTTTGGAAGAAATAAGAAAAAGTCGAGATAATTAAATATTTAAGTGCTTCATTAGTTAAAAGAAGGATTCAATACTAATAATTTAATATATTATTATATAAAAGATAATCGTTATTTTATTCGCATCAACAAGTAAATTAATTTCACATATTGATCTCCGTTTTGAAAGTAACAGACACAAAAAATTAACTAATCAAATTCAATCAAAAATTCTAATAAAATTATTAATAAATAGTTATTTTTTTAAATTTTAAATGGTCTTCCTGAAAACCTAAGAATTTTTGGTTAAGCCTTTTAAGCAAAATAAAGGCAAAGAAAGTTGATAAATATATAGATATTTGAAACAACAGTTCATTTGTATAATAAATTCACCTCTAAGTTAAAAATTGTATTCACATATTCTGCTACTTACTTTATTTAGCCTATGGATAATATATTCACAACATAAAATCTTACCTAAGTTGAACAAAATAAAACTAAGTTATTAATAAATGTGTACATCATATATAAAATGCATAAGATTGTTAATATAAATTAAATTATAAAAATTAACAGTGGCTTAATTAAATCTAAATGAGAAAAGCCGTAATAACGATGTGTACGCAGATGAAATAGACAGTTTAAGAAGATTTAGAAGCAACTTATTCCGTTCAATAATCGCTGCAAACCCGCGAACTTAGTCAGGAAATATATTCCTTCGATGTGACCGATTAAATCAAATAAGAGCTTGATTGACAGCAGAGATTTAGTAGAAAGAGAGTATATTTAGAAAAAGAAAATAGACATGAATATTTTCTACTAAAAAGTTAATCAATTAATTTTTTAACTTTTGAAAGCATATAAATCTGGATGACAGATAAACGTTATGTCAAAAATTGCTTTACATTAAATTGGTTTCATTTTAGCAATTTAAAATTAAAAAATAATAGTTTACGTTTTGATATAATATGTTATATAATTTAGAATAATTAAATTTGTTAGAGATAATATAAGATTAAAATCAAATGTTTTCTTTTTTAGATATACATAAAAATGTCTATATTCATCAGACAACTCAAATTATTTATATCATTTGAATTTGATGCTTGAAATTGTTATTTCAGAAATTATATTTATGAATAAATTTCCATTTGTAACAAGTTAACCAAATATTTTCTTAATACATTGTGTAATGAAAATGTTTATAAAAAAATTACGTGCACATCTCATCTTATGAAAATGCTCCATTATTATATATGAAAGTCGTAAAGTTATAGAGAACAAGGGAGAACACTGGCTCACTTGAGTATCTGATTCATGGTGTCCTTGCGCGTCTCTCCCTGGAAGGGCAACGACCCGGTAAGCATCTCGTACATGAGTACCCCATAGCTCCACCAGTCGGCCGCGGTGCCGTGCCCCCGCCGGTTGACCACCTCAGGCGCCATGTACTCGACAGTGCCACAGAAGGAAAACGCCTTTGTCATCTCCTCGTCGTAGATGGACTCTTTGGAGAGGCCAAAGTCGGTCAGCTTAATGTGGCCCTCTTCGTCCAGGAGGATGCTGTGGCGGGGAGGGAGATGGGGAGGAACTGTTCACAGTGCAGCACTTATTTGTCAATATGAATGCACTGAACAGTGATTCTGTAATTCTTTAGCACTGAACTCTACTCATGACGAAAACATAGGAAATTAAAATGTATTTACCTACTTTAATAACATTAATATGTTTAACGGATTACTATTGATTATAAGGTCATCGCTTCGCCGTCGTCAATTATTTATTCAAATATTTTCGTTCGTAACATTATCTTATACATATTTAGGGTAAATAGGTCAACAGTAGTATAAAGTATATTTATAACTAATTTTGCATCAACCTAATATTAAATACAAAATAATTACTTACTTAAGTATACCGAATTGTTTTATATATTGATTTATGAATTTATAAAAATGCATGTAATGTTTTTTAGTAGATAAACTGATATTGCAACTATTTTTTAATAAAAAAATTAAAATTTCTACATGTGTACGAAAATTAATTTTATAAAATGCAAATATTAATTAATAATATTAATCAATAGTTAAACATATAAAACATATATGTATAATTAATATAACAAAAACACTAAACTGTCATGGGAATAAATTAGTTTATTAGTGCTAGTGCTGCATGCATCGACAAACGTCAGTGGGAATTATTTCTTGGGTTTAATTTATTAAAAATCTATATATATATATATACATTTCGCCAAGAAATTGAAACAAAAGACGAAGATTTATAAATTAATTTATACTAACATTAATAAAACGTTAGTTGTATTAATGACATATACATATGGCCCATCTCTATTTAAACTATAGTTGATAATCTTGTGTGTATATATCTCTCAAACTATTTTAATTAAACTATTCCATTTGTAAATTTAAAGTAATTTAATATAATTTTTATATTTTTGCTTATCTCATCAACTATATAGGCACGGCCTACTTTACATTCGACCAGTATGTAACTGGTGAGATGGGGCCGAAATATACTACTAAAATTAAATTGCCTTGAACTATTTGATATTGATCAATTCGATAAATGCTTAAATGAAGAAAAATGTCAAAAGAGTGGGACAATAAAGGCGGAAGTCATCATTCGCTTTAGAATTTAATCACGCAATATGCTGGGCATGTAATGCAAGAAATTGTTTTAAAATAAATAGACATGACATAATAGGTACACATAATTAAAATCATGCTAAAATAATTAATATTATTTATATTAGCCCATTTAGGATACTTACAATATCCCGTAAAAATTTCGCTTGATCAAAATCGACATAATAAAATTCTTCTCAAAGCACATTTATTTTTTCTATCAAAATATTTTTACCTATTTTAATTTACCTTTTACACTGAATTACACTAAGTTACAAACATAACTTAACAACAAAATAAAAAAATTACAATTAAACTATCTCATTATTGAAATTATAATTTTTTTTACAATTGGAAGGTAACAAAAAAACTATTATTTAATTACATCGTTTTATATATCATATATTAGATTCCTCTATTTGTTGGGTAGCAAATATGATTAGAACAGTGTAATTTCTGATTTTCATAGTATAAAATAAATAAAGCAATTAATAATGTTTGTATGTGGTATTATTATTTTTTTAATTAACAAGCTTATCATTTTATATTTTCGATTGTATATGATTTCATAATTAAAAATCGGGCATGAGAGTGGAGCCTAAAATATCCGGAGATCTATTTTCATCCTCCAACATCCAAGCCATAAGCGGGGTACCGGGGGCCATTTCCCGGTTTAAAATTTTAGAAGGTAAATGCCACAAACGCAAAATGAAACATATCAGAATTTAACAGTAAAAGTAATTAACAATAATGACAGTTGATAATAAGGATGAGTACGCGGACGTTTTTCTCAGAAATTGTCTAATTTTAAAAATTTTAATAAATTCAAATAAACACCACGATTTTTGGACACCTATACTTGTACTCCATATTATCCCTTCACACCTAACATGTTATTGCTTATTTTTTGTAAAAATATATATATAAAAAAAGTAAACATTAGTTTTAGCTTGAATTACAAAATTATATATATATGTCATTTTTAAATAATTTAATAAACTTATCATATAATATTTCATATTATTTTTGTTTTTTGTGTATTTATATAAATATATAACATTGTACAATTTATCTATTTACAATTATAACTTTATGGATATGAAATGTCTGTAATAAACGGGTAAATATTATAATGATCATTGAAGTCTAAAAATATGTCCAAATATTAGACATCGTATTTTAATGTTCACTGATATAAATCTGTCACAAACATAGTCGCTGGGGACATACAACATACTGTATTCATCATTCAAAACTAATAAACAGGAAAACTCATTTTTAGAAGAAAATTTCACACTAAGATATCACTGTCTCGTACAACTATGATAAAAATAATTTATTTTTTGAGAAACTATTCTCAAAAATCCATCTATTACATATAATGAAATCATTATATATTTCTGTATATTTTTAGTATTATTATTGGTGAGCATTATTTTATATTAATATATAATAAGCATTATTAACACATAAGTAATCTTGCCAGCAGACTGTGCTGAATGATAATTTTTACATAATATATATAAATATTTTAACATTAAAAGTTAAGATTCCGTCATGCTTCCGACCATGTAGTTCAGAAAACGGGATTCTTTTCATTCATTGATAAATTCCCTAAGGTATATGTTTTATTTTAACATTTTAGTTTTAAAATTAAATATTAACAATACATTTCTCAAAAAAAAAATTCACTAAAACTTCTGAATTAAGGGAACATAACTTAAGATAGAAAAATATAGATACACTAAAAAGAATAGTGAAAGATCCCAAATAAGAAACAGATATTAAATTTAATAACAAATTATTCATAAGAAATATATAAAATATAATGTTTTGACTGAAAATAAAAAAGCATTATCCAATTTAAAAATGTACAAAATAGTAGAATTTTTATATTTTTTATAAACTCATTCTAAAAATATTTATTGTTTTGTATTTCTCTTTCTTTATTATTGATTTTATAATACATTTTAAAAAAGCGAAAAAAAAGCTTTGATTCTTTTTTATCTGATTCACAACAACAGTCTCTATATTTTTTATTAATAAATGTATATCCAATTTTTCAATATTTTTCGA
>JAUZND010007278.1:0-10417 GCA_034780555.1 Coelogynopora nodosa
AAAAGCCAAAGGGGGGGGGTGGGCCCCCGCCCCCAACGCCCCCCCCCCCCCCGTGTGTGCGCTACTGCTATAGGCCTATTTTATAAATAATTCAGCGTTTTTAAATGTTTTATCTTATAGTGAATAAATATGTTTTTATAATAATGTGTACGTTTCAATCATTCCAATAATTGGAAGTGTTCTCCAAAATAAAATGACTTTTGTTTTGTTCCCCTGCTTATTTATCAGAATATAATATGCCTTCTGTTTTTAAAATTTAGTTTCTGGAAATTATCCGTTTTAGTAGGCCTGCGGAATATATACTTTTATAAACTTCGAACTCCTCTACTGCGTTTATTTGGCGATATTTGAGTTTTGAATTGTTTTATTGTATATCTATATTTTAGTACCTTGATCACGTTATTGTGTTATATTTTATAAATAATAATAAGTATATGATTTGCGCATAATTCAGAATACCTTTTTGGAATATAATCGTTATCCTATAATATTGTATATATAATGCTATCATGAGCAGATATCGATTTTTGCATTTATAATATAGATTAGAATATTTACGTTATGTTGGTCAGAAATTTAATAAAAACTTACACAGCATTTAAAATGCAGCCTCAGTCTTTATAATATGCTTAGAATTGGAACCATATATATATAAATCTGAAACAGTATATGTGTACATACTCTATAGGGTTGTTAATTGCGAAGAATCAATCAACTCGCGCCATCATTTCAAGTGCAGCTATATACAATATATACTTATGTGTCTATTATGAACTTTATCTGTTTACTTTTGACTGGGGCACCTTTCTCTTGTGTCGCTATGGACTGTATTGGCTCTTTGTCTCAATATTTATAATAGATATTACAAGTATATTAAAGTATAATCTAAAATTAAATATATTGTGATTTTTATATAAATGGTGCTCATTAAAACTTTGTTTTTTTATACAAAGATGTTAACATATTTTTAATAATCATTTTATCGATTCAATTTCTAAATTTCTTAAGATTTTGAATTACAGTTATTGACTTATTAAAGAAAATTGACTTTTTCATTTCTTCAAATATTGTACATCACTTTTATTAACAACTTTTGTTTTGTTCACTTACTTGAATTTGAATGACTTCGTCTAATTATGCCTTACCTTGATGATAAATTTAAAAAAAGTAATGATCACTTGTGAGGAATGCAAAAGAAAAACCACAATAAAATTTTAAGTTTATTACAATTAATACAAAATATCCGAGCTTTCACCTTTCATCAAGAAGGTACTCACCATGATTATGCCTTCTTGATGAAAGGTGAAAGCTTGGATATTTTGTATTACTTGTAATAAACTTAAAATTTTATTGTGGTTTTTATTTTTGCATGCCTTACCTTCTTATATAAGGTATCTCCATTTTTTCTCGGTAACTTATATTTTCATTTGAAATTACTGTTACGCCAAGAGTGACTGAGGTAAAAACCGCCTTCGTTTGGTAGCTTATACCATATGAAAGCTTCATTATATCGATATAATGCATACAACACAGTACTAAGGTTATTTCCAATCAAATCTCCACCTGCAGCATTCTTTTAGACACCGCTTTTGTAATAATAGCCTTATTTATAGCCAAATTTACTTATCAATATACAATAGGTATATAATACTGGCATTTATAATTCAAAGAGGTTACATATTATGGCATAGTATTTAATATCGGCAGTATATGTAGGTATAGTATATTACCTTAGAAATAACAAACGGTTTTTGTGAAAGTCAAAAAACCGTTGATATCAGAATTCTATATAACCTATCGTCGTAAAATCGTCAATAGCTATTTATTTATGCATGGTCGCTCATATGTTATTGATATATATAGTCTTAGTTGTTATTTATATAAACGGTAATCATGGTATATTGTGTTCTTCAGAAAATGACTCTTTGTAGACAGCTAATTTTGTTGGCATTTGGTATATTGGCTATAAATGAGAAAATTATAGTTTATGTAAAACAACATTAGGCCCTATTAGTTCGGTGCATGAAGTCTAAAAAATGCAACAATCGTGCAAAGAGTTCAATATCTAAAAAGTATTTATAGATATACTTAAAATTATATATTTTTTAATTTCAGGTATGCACGCACGCATGAATATCGCATTATTATATCTAATTTTGTTATGGTTACTATTTAGGTGTCTAGATGCAACGGCGGTGTTTTCACGAGCTAAAATCCTATTTAATTTTGTAGGTTACATAGCAAACGTCAGAAATAGCAGATACTGACTCATTTGTCGTGCGTGTATCAAATATAGACGTTGCAAATGTTCTTATA
The DNA here is from genome assembly GCA_034780555.1 of Coelogynopora nodosa. Classification (NCBI taxonomy): domain Eukaryota; kingdom Metazoa; phylum Platyhelminthes; order Proseriata; family Coelogynoporidae; genus Coelogynopora; species Coelogynopora nodosa. The sequence goes on from JAUZND010007278.1 coordinate 2,317, forward strand.
CATACAATGCTTCATGGTGGATTACTAGATACGTTAAATTATCCTAGAGATCATGCGTATTTTTCCAATAAATAAAAGGCAAAGCTGGGATGTGTGGAGGACGAATGCAGTGGCATCCACAAGAAGAGTGTATTTTTATTTGACCGAAGGCATACAGTCTAAAATCGGTTAACAGCAAAGAGTATAAACTTGCCAAGGGTGTGCAAAGATCTGTTGTTCGGAATGAACTAACACAAGCTCACTACTTAGCCACCTTCAATGAACAAAACGAGCGATATGACCAACAGACGAGAATCGGCTCTCACCACCATAACATGTTCGCAATGTCCTTCAGAAAGAGATCACTCTCCTTTTTCGAAGATAAGAGAGCATTGATGTATATGAACAGAAGCCTGCCATATGGTAACTATATGCTCAAGTTTATTTTTCCCGATTATTTACCTGGATTGCAAAGAAAGTCTGCGGCATCTCTAATGGTCGAATCAAACAATGATGAGGCAGTTTAAACAAGTGGGAGACAGAGAGAGAACAAAACAAGACGAAAAAGAACAACTTGTCTTCAGTTGACTTTATTATAGAGCTATGATGAACTGATGAGATCAAACAAGATCGAAACAAGTTGATAAACATATGAAGATAACATCCTAAATATAAATTATCTCAATCTAAATTATGTTTGGATATAAAGAGACTCGACAATTTCTTGATACGTCATCAAGTGAAGACTCAAGTGATCAAACGGAAATTCCCTATCAAAAGTTAACCAATCATCCTACTATTACACATGAAATCAGGGATACATTGAAAGAAATGAATAATGTACTATTTAGAAGAATTCAACATGATAAACGAGATACACATGAAAGGAATATGTATTATATTATTGAAGAGGTTGCATTCCTTTACCGAATGAAGTATCGTTAGAGTGAAAGTTCAACTTTGCGTGCGATTCAAAACAGAATTGGAGTTGGAAGTTATCCTTCAACCGGCACTGCTAGGGCTGCCTTTTTTCACGGTGCGAATGCTACGCTGGATCCACTTGTAAGAAAATGGATTGAATAATCAATAAACATACTCTGCACTTCTCTCTCTCTCTTTCTCATTACAATAATATGTAATGCATTATAATTTGTACAACTTTAATTGTCGCTGAATAAATATCTAACCAAACTTCTTGTTACAAAACAGAGAATTGACGTGAAAAACTATAACATCATAATGCACTAAATTGATAGAGAATATTTAAATTATTTTTTAAATTCTGGTTTTCCTAATTTGACCTCTTCCCTCACCACATCCAGCTAATTAGGTCTTCATAAGCGCCTTGTCGTGCTAAGGTTAAATTATCATTTGCTTTCAACCGAAAACATAATACTCTTCGACCATAGATATCTATTTTTCGTATATCTTACTTATCTTACTGTAATTAGAAAGAGACTATTACTCCCACAATATGTATAAAGAAAATTTTATTTACTTCCTTAACCACATCAGCAACATCTGCGAGTCTTGGCAGGAATGCTATCGCCTCCTGCTCGACATCACCCTTCCCTGTCCGCCCACCTCACGCACCACCACCCAGCGTGTCCGCCCCTACACGTCAGTTGGCCTACAGCGTTCCGCCACCATGCCGCCGCCCACCTCCTCGACCAATCGGATGATCGCAGGCAATGACACGGCGGCCTTGCGACCAACCACAGCCGGTGTGACACGACAGCGAACCATGGACGATGCTGGGTAGGCAATGATAGCGTTTACCTTTTACAATATCATCTATCATTATAATATGAATTATCTTCTTTTTTTGGGAAAGAATCCATAGATATCGATTTTTCGTATATCATACTTATACCTAAATATGCAATCGGTGCCTCGCAGCGTTTAGGAGAAATATTAGTCATACTCGGCTTTGCGAGGCAAAACAAATTAATTGGCATATATGAACACAGCTTAAATAGGCATTATACAAAGCTATTTTTAACAATGAAAAGTTTATCAGATAAAATTTTTATTTTGCACCATTAAAGTCGTAGTAAAATTTGACATTTATTTATGCTATCGTTAAATAAAAAACTTATTGTATAAATAGAAAATTAAATACAATAATTTGTAACATAATTGGCCTATTTAGGATGCACATAACTGCTCAAATATATATATAGCTTACTTAAGCTTGCCTCGCAAAACCGGTGTATGACTCATCGTTTTCATATCCATCATATATAACATGAATAATGATTATGTTATATTGTACATCTAGGAATGAAAGAAAAAGAATGAAATCCATATATATGATGGAATTAAAAACGAAATACTCGAAAATGATGTTATTATAGTTTTTCTCAGTGTTTTATCCGCAAATTATTTGATCATTTTTATTTGAAATATATACAATTTAAGTTGTTGATGTTTATATTCAATAGTTTTTATATATTATACATTGTATATAATTTTTTTATATAAGATAACATTTGATTATTTATTAATTTATTAGTTTAATTATTTACTTAATGAGTTGCTAAAATGACAATTATATATCCAACATTTCCACACATTCTCTTCATTAAAGCATAATCAAAACTATAATTATAATTTCGGAGAATTAAAAAAAAAAAATTTTCAGTTCTATATATGCAAATGTATGTAATTAGTTTTAAAATGTTAGGACAACAATTATATATTGTATAATTAACATTATTAATTTCATGATAATATTATATTATTATTAAAATACTACATGTCGCTAATAATTCTGCAACATATTAACTAATTGAACTCGTCTTTTGAAGAAGTTCAACCATCTCTTAGTTACGGATACCCATCATGAGAAACAAAACCGGGCTTATTAGAATAAATAGAATACAAAGCAGGCAGCATTCCTCATACTATAGTAGGGTAGGGTGGTGTTTGTTAAGGTGTTTGTTAATTAGATTCTGTTACGGCTTCTATCAGTGTATACATATAATTAGTCTAACACTAACGTTCTAATCTTGACATAGTCTACACAACAAGTAGTGTTGTTCTTTAGTTGTCTGACAGGTGTCTTGCCTATATTTGGTTGAAATGACAGTTTTTAAATTGGTAATTGTTTTTGGGAAGTTTTAGTCAACATTGGCTGGAAATAATTAATCTGGAATTTTATTTAGTAGCATGAAAATATATTTGTAAAATAATTTAATACGTTATTAAAAAGGGAACTTTGGGTAATTAGAATAATTCAATCATGTATAGATATAGATTTTTCTATTATTTGTTTATTCCTTTTTTCTCATTTTTACCCTTTTTATAAGATAAACTAGAATCCATATTTATGTGTATATTGATATAAATAACATATATATGGTGAAAACTGATAGGTATAAATAAATACTACGCTCAAGATACCGTAAATTGGTCAAAGCATAGACTTATAAAAAACATATTATATTGTCTATTGTTTATAGTATGGTTTAGTTTATGGTTTAGAATATCAATTTTATGAATACTAATTAGACGTGACACTGTGAATGCTATGCGTTAGTGAAAAGTGAAATGAAATCACGTGATGTACGACGCTGACCAATAATTTGTAAACTGTAAGCTGACCAATAAGATTCTAGAAACGAAAGAAAAAAAATTTTGGACACATTTCCCACTTAAAAAGTTGTTAAATATTTCAACTTTAATTCCTTCATTTAATTTTGTTTATTGAAATAAGTAATATAGGAAGAGTCGATTTGATCACACTTATAAATAGATCATGACTCATGACTATAAATAGATGTCCCCACTACCCCCCTCGTCCCCCCCCCCTACCCCCCTACTTTCTTATCTGAAAATGTACAAATAGAGAAGCTTTCACTGCTTTTATTCATTCTGCTTTCTGCACCCGTAACGATCTGTTGTATTTGCAATCGTTCCTCTGGATTTTATTTTGCTCTCACAAATCAGTTTAAGTTGACAAGTTTACGCTGTTCAAATAAAATTTCTCTTTCAATCTACTTCCGACTCTACGACGCTTGCATTAACTTGTCTTATTATTTTAAAATGTTATACAACTAACATTATGTCTAAAATTGTTTTGGATGCTGCAAACGTTGTGTACATTTTTTATTCTTCAATAAAATTATTATATACCCCCTCCTTCCTATACTGTTGGTGTTGCCATGAATAAGGGAAAACCCATCGGTTAAAAGTCACCAACAGACAATTTTCCTTTATTACATGATCATAGAAATTGGGTTTATCAATAATTGGTTTAGTAATTACGTATTTTATACATACATTATTTACATACATTATTTATAGATTTTTATAGATTTTCACATTTATTCTTTTACAACGGTTTTAGCTATTAAAACGTTTGTTTTGCATTTTTATTCAATTTTAATGGATTGACTTTGATTTTTGCTGTTGATTTATTAAGCCATCTATTTCTAATAGTATATCAACACAATTTATTGTAAATATTAAATATAAATTGCTAATAGATACTTTATGAATTGTTTACTAACATAAATATTCAATTAATCATTACAGTAATTTGTATATATCATTTACATAGACATCGGATTCGTTTTATTTACTCAAATTTCCTGCTCGCTTTCACAATATTTGTTTTAATCACTTGTGATAGGGTTATCCGTATTTGATATTTATGTTTAGGTATATAAAATTCGAGTTCTTTTACAGAAAAATTACACAAATTTAACTAGCAAAAGATAGGAAAAAATAAAATCCATTTACAGTTTGCTACGTTGGAATTTTTCCATAGGTAAGTATGCACACCCCATATCTTTGAGTTTAAGTATAATGACTTCTCTAGTGTTGTTAGCAAAAAGTATTTATCACTGAGCTTTCACAATCAATGTTAAAACATTATCAATAATAATTAATAAAAGCCAGGAAAGACAATTTTATTATTTATTTTGTGTTTTTATTGAAAAAAAATTGTGGAGTTTATCGATATGTTGTATTCACTTTCATTGGTCGTTTTAAAATTATATACCTTGTAAACGTGAACGAGAGGTTAGTGTTTTATCCCCTAAAATATGATATACGTCGAAATACCCAATTGACCTAAAATTTGACAATAAAATTATAAAAATATTAAATATTTAATAAAATGATTAAAAAATTTTAAAATATTAAATAAAATGATTAAAAAATATTAAAATATTTATTAAAATGATTAAAACATATTTAAATATTTAATAAAATGATTTAAAAATATTAAAATATTAAGATTATAAATAAAAACTTGCACCTAATAATTTATGGTAATATTTTTAATTTTTAATTATATCGAAACTTTTTGAAAAAAGTTAAAAATTCAAATAGGAAAATGTTCTATGGAACTCATTTAGACAATACAATTTGGAAACAGAGGTCTCCTATTAATAATTGTGTTTGGCCATTTTATGATGTAATAGAATCGATTCTTAAAAATTGAAGAAGGAAAAGCATTTAAATGTGATTTTTATTGTTATAATTACCTTTTGATTTCATATGTTAATTTACATAAATTACGATATAAATATTTCTAAACAATTCCTTTCGTTGTACTTTCCACTGCTATCAAATGCATAGATTGAAAATCAATTAATATATAAATAATTATACCAAATATAGCATGAATATTAATCATTTATAACCATTTATTGTATAACCATTTATAATAATTTATAAAAATTTATAATAATCAATTGATTAATATTATAACTATATATAGGTCAATTTAACGCTAATAATTAATTTTTAGTCAGTCACTTGATCTGATCTATAAGTGCGAATTATGTAATGATTTTGATTTTTAAAATAAAGTGCGACTAATATAATATCAGGGGCGCAAAACAACGTGGGGTCTAAAAGGTCTGAAGACGTCCCTTGAGAATATTACGCCCTATGCAAAATAATTTAAAAAAATACTATCTAGAATTTAATACTTATAGTGATTTAAAGAAAACAATTGGCGCCCCGGGAAATTTATATCCTCCCTTGGAATATGTCTGGTTGTGCGCCAATATATATAAATACTCATTATCAGTATGTGACACTCATTTCTAAATTATGAACAATCTGCTCGTTGTTTACGTATTGTCAGAGTTAGTATTTTCAAATTTATGAAGCTACAGTATAAAATAAAAATTCATTGCTCTAAATGTATGTCCAGCATTCAATAAAAAAAAATTGCAATTATTTTTTCAGTTTTAAACAGTAAGTGAGTTTCTTATTTCTATTGTAATTTAAACAGTGTTTAATTAAAACTGCGATTCTGACTAAGCCAAGGTAGCTGAGTATGTTTCTACTACTTACAAATTGATCAGAGATACCATAATAGTTATAATCGTTCATTCAACTGCAATTATTGATTTTCCCAATACGTTGCATTGTAGTCATATGATGCCTGATCCGGGAAAAATTTCTTATGATAATAAATGTATATATCAATTATGTATAATCACTTTTGTTTTTAGCTTATAACTTTTGATGTTTACAACTTATGACAACTAAACTTAGTGTAATGACTCATCAACATAAGACAAATCGTTTCTACTACTTACTTTTTTTTGTAAGTAATATAACATTTTAAAATGTTTACAATTGCGATGCATTATGCACTATCAGGTTGATTTCGATGAGGATTTTTACTAAGTCTAGTTAACTCAGCTTGATTTTTCTACTTACAGATTGATCAGGAGTAGCCTAATGGTAGTAATCGATCATTCAAGTACAATTATTGATTTTATGGTCATATAATTTCTGATCAGGTTAATTTAGATAAAAATTCCGACTAAATTTTCCCACACATTTTTTCAAATCAATAAAGATGATCGATACTATTTGATTATGCAAAACGTACAATTTGAAAAATATTTAAAGTGATATATTTAATTAAATACGTCGTTTTGCATGAATAATTTATTATTCTGATAAATAAAATTGTTTATTTTTAATTTTTAGATGGTCTCTTAATGTTTCGTTCTATATTTTCTTAATTAATTCCGATTGGTCATATAAGTGAATTTTAACCAAAATAACATGAAATATAATAATTCTGTGTGTGTTTTCTTTAAATTTCAATGGTCCACAAAACTGTTCATTTACAATATATGTTATGCTTTCTTACATGTTACGCACATTTTATGATATTTTTGATGTGTAGGATGTACTTTTGTGATACTATTTGTTTATATAAAACGTTCAATTTGAATAATATTTTAAATGTTATATTTTAATATGTCGTTTTGCACAAATAATTTATTATTCTCATAAATAAAATGGTTTTTTGAATTTGTTGGTCTCTCACACTGTCTGTTTTGTTTTATATTGTCCTAATTAATTCCTATTGGTAATATAAGTGAATTTGCACAAACTCATTATGAAATGTAATCAACATGTGTGTGTTTTCTACAAGCCCAACTATAAGTGTACGTCTTTTCTTAAGTTAACTAGTAGAGTGTCGCAGTCAAAGTGTGCTGGTCTCATACCTCAGAGGTTAGTGGATCGAAACCACTCTGCTAATAATTTTTTTAAGCTCTAATCATATATTGTGTCCATTTTGTTGGAATTCTTATCGAAAGTAGCCTAATCGGACAATATATGACCATAGTGCATCATATTGGAGAAACATATCAATAATTGTACTTGAATGATCGATAACTGCCATTAGACTACCTCTGATTAATCTGTAATTAGAAAAATCAAACTGAGTGAACTAGACTTTGTCAGAATCCTCATTGAAATCAACCTAATCGTGCAATATATGGTCATAATGCATCGCAATGGTAAAAATTAATAGTAATATTTGAAAATGTTATGCTACTAACAAAAAAATGAAAGTAGTAAAAATTATTTGTTTGATGTTGATGAGTCATCACACTAAGTTGTATTTTCATACGTTGTAAACATCAAAAAGTTATATAGGCTAAAAAACAACAACTCTCACGAAATTATAATATTAGAGCTTCTGAAATATAAAAGAATTTTTCAAAATTCTCACCTTGAATTTCATCAAATAATTTTTAACGAATAATCAAATGAATTTCACATTAAAAAGATATTTAATTTACTCAAACTGAAGCTCTATGAACTATTTATCTTTCTAATCGAATTGATTGCC
>JAUZND010007279.1:0-10416 GCA_034780555.1 Coelogynopora nodosa
TGGAGTTTATGACGTAATCAGGTCATAACATTATACCAATCCATTAATTTTGTTGAAAAATTAAAATCGCTCCACAAGTCCTTAGGAGGTATCTGTATACAAAATTTCAGCTTAATAGGATATTAGGAAGTTTGGTTTTCTAGGGGGGTAAAATACCCCACACTCCACCTAGCAAACCCTACAAAGTATGTCCACGTACGAAGGGTTAATGAGTACAACTTACCCGAAATAATGGAATTTGATTGGCTGATAATATTTGATATCTTATATTGATTTAATGAGTAAAAATACCCGAAATAATGGAATTTAATTGGCTGATAATAGTTGATATCTTATATTGATTTAATGATTAAAACATACCCGAAATAGTGAAATTTGATTGGTTGATAAGAAATAGCGAACTATTATATAGTGCACTAAAGGCAGGAATGCTATTTAAAGATGAAAACAGATGTCAAAAATGTTAGTATTGTAGACACAGATTTACACCATAGAAGCCATATTAAAAATATATAATCTGAGATAAAATGGAATTGAACCATACTTAACGGGCATAAAATATGTCATGCTTGCAGGAGAAAAAGATCAACAAGTTTGATACATAATATTATATGCACCAGCTGAACTGTAGAACAGAAAATAATGAACAGCAATAAGCGATAACAATAATTAATCACAGTAAAATGGTTCCTATAATGTTCGAGTTTAGAAATAGATTTAAAAAAACGTCACAATGTTTCTATTTATGGAAAAGAGCTTTATTAGTATTTGCGTTAATAAATAAATACAATACTTGGCAACCAAAAGTAAAATATCTCCAACATTTATGAACTAAAACAATACGTAACATTAAATTGGCTATCTTCTAATAATCTTATAAGTTTCGTTATAATATCGTATTTTAGAAGGAGATTTTTGCACCTTCTTGATATGCAAATATACACTATATATAATTGCGCTTTTCTGACAGAATTGCAAGGCTACACTAGATTGCGCCGCCTAACAGAACCACACTAGAGACAGCTAAGTGTGACCAATGACCCCCACCAGATTGGAGAAGAACTTGGTCCTTGGCGCCGTGAAATAGAGGTGGAACTTCTTCTTCAGCTGCCCAGGTGGTCTGCCGCTGCGGCCTCGGCGGTTACCATCAGGATTCTGGGCAATTGCGGCGTCGTTGGTGCTGCCACCTTCGGGTAGGATGGAGCCCTCAAGGAAGGCCTGCAACAGAAGAACATATAAAACATTAAGAGTAAATCATTTGTATAGGTAGGAGTAGTAGGACAGTTGTCAACTCTGTACAAAAGACTCCCCCTCCCTCGAGGGGTACAGAGTCGACAACCCTCCTACTACTGGTAGGTACACATTAAATTATTGTCACAATATATTATGAAACTTAGTTTAACTCCAAATTTGAAACCGAAGCGCTACTCGCCTGATGGACGTGGCAATCGTCCCGTAGTTTGACAATCCTGTCGGGCACGACAAGAAAGGGGAAGAGGATGCAGAAGATGACGAGATAGTTGCTACTTTGGAGGTCGTTGAGCCAGATCTTCTGCAGAGAGTTCTGACACACGGTGGAGCTAAGGAACTTCTGATCCTCAGCATCGGCCGCCAACTCGAGACAGTCAGAGTCTCCCCAAGTCTTGTGCTTCATCTCGATCAGATGGGCTGCCACGTCCTGGAGGGGAGGGAGCGAATATTCCATTTTAAAGAGGGAGTGAATATTCCATTTTATAGAGGGAGTGAATATTCCATTTTAAAGAGGGAGCGAATATTCTATTTTATGGAGGAAGTGAATATTCCATTTTAAAGAGGGCGTTCATATTCCATTCTCCTGAGGTTCACCTGGTCGATATCATTGCACTCCTCCAGCACACGAATCGCCAGACTCTCGAACTCGTTTTTGTGCTGCTGGCACCGCAACCGGTTCTCCGTGTCGTAGTCTGGCAGCGTCCTTCCCATCTCCTGGTAGATGGCGGTGGCCACCAGGGCCAGTGCGAGCGCCTCATCCGTGCGCTCCCAGAACAACTTGGCCATGTTCTGCTTCCTACTCAGCACGGCCCACAGGAAGAGGTCCTACGTGGAGAGAGAGATGACGACAATACAGTTCTTTACTCTCAGAGGTAGAGGTTTATTGCAATCTGAATGTTTGTATATGTAAATGTTAGGAAATAAAACGATATTCTTTAAGTTATACCTTGAACGGAGTGACAAACTTTTCGTTATCGCAGTTCTGAAACAGACAGGAAGAAAAATGCATTATGAAACTGACCAGAAACCAGCCTAATCAAACCAATATAAGGAAAGTTGTATTTTTTTAACTATATAAGCAATAACAAAGAAATTGGAGCCTAGAAAACATAATACGAAATATAATATCTATATCAGGTGGCCCTTAATTAAAAGTACAGTGAATGAAACGCTATCAATGGTTTAAAACAAACAGCATAAATTGTCATTAACAAGTTGTAAACAAGTACATGTAAAATGTAACCCAATCCCGCACAAGTAAACAATGACAAAATTAACAATTCAGGAATAGAAATGACTAAAATCAATACATATATTTTCATGGTGACTGCCTAAATATCACAATAAATTTTTTTCCGACCTTCTACTAATTTTAACAAATATAAAAATTATTTTCTTATTATTTGAAACACAATACTCAGTTTTACCGATGCCATAAAAGTTCTAACTAACTGGAAAAAATTACTTTTAAAATATCGATTATTAGACAAAAACTGACGAAATACGGTGTCGTACAAATACAATGACCCAGCAGAACTTAGGAGAGTGAGACCCCAGAACGTAGGTTGAACGAGACCCCAAAACGTAGGTTGAACGAGACCCCAGAACGTAGGTTGAACGAGACTGCAGAACGTAGGTTGAACGAGACTGCATAACGTAGGTTGAACGAGACAGCAGAACGTAGGAGAATGACACCACAGAACGTAAGAGAATGACACCCCAAAACGTAGGTAGAATGACACCCCAAAACGTAGGAGAATGACACCCCAAAACGTAAGAGAATGACACCCCAAAACGTAGGTAGAATGACACCTCAAAACGTAGGTAGAATGACACCCCAGAACGTAGGAGAGTGAGACCCCAGAATGTAGGTAGAATGAGACTGCAGAACGTAGGTAGAATTCAATCGACAACAAACAAACACACACTGTCACTCACTGGGTTGGTGGGATTGTCCTGATCATACCAGGGCATGGTGCACTTGCCGAGCACCTTGCTCAGGAGGGAGCGCACATCAGCCAGCAGGATCCTTCCCGACCAGCCCTCCTTCCGCTGTAGATAGTAGCGGAACAGTCCCCTCAGCGACGCGGTTGTCGGCAGTTCCGTGTAGAGGTAGCGAAGTTCACGCACAGTCAGGTACTCCTTCATGCCCACGCCGTTCTGCAGGAGTAGCTTGACGAAGTCCACCTTGTCCGCGAGTAGAGCCCTGGTCATGATCTCGTTGAGGCTGCCTGTGACCGGACAGGTTGCAGTATTAATATTGCGGTAATCTTGCTTCATGTAGTCTTCATAATTTACAGCCCTATTCCGTGAAAATATCACGCGTTGGTGGTATTTAACCCATACAATTATAAATGAATAACCTGAGTATACCAACAAAGAGATTGTACGTGGGATACATAATAACTTAAACAGTATTTTATTCATAGAGTTTAAACACAAGAGATATTTCTTTGACATTAACAATTTTCGCATAAAACTGTTCAGGTAAATTTATAATTTATACAATGTCACTAATATATTTTAATAAATGTTGATGACCGCTAAAACCGTATTTTGAATTTGTTCAACTTAACATATGGTTGTCATTGATATTTAAATATATTAAAGGTATTATTCAAATTAGGTAATGCATATTGCTGAATTAGAATTTCAAAGGATAAATTTAAATAATTTAAAATAATTTTTATTGAAATTAATAAAAGTTTTAGTTTAATCAGAATAAAAAGTATGTATATGTAATAAAATATATGTATTCTAATAATTAATTGGCATATTTTCATTATTGCATTAATTGTTGGGGTTCATTGCGAGTATATAATAAATTGGGACCAAAGATAAATTGGCGAAAGCTTTGAACCGATCTTATATCGGCATATAACAATATACGGTTTTACCGGTCACCAACATAAATATGCTATTTTAAGGATATATAATGATAAAATGAGACGATGTCAAACACCCGTAATATTAAAATGGTCTAATTTTAGCATTTTTCGAAATATATAATGTTTAAGCACAACTTTTAGAAGAACTGTGCATTGCTTTAATGATAAACATTTATTATATAACACCAACTACATAATATTATGGATTTTTTAACTTACAATCACCTCCACCCGGGCCCAAATATATGTACCCCTATCCCACTAGTTTATCCTACACTTTACCAACCCAGTCCCAACCCACTCCGCTTCCTCAACCTCCACTATGAGTATAGGAAGAGTCTGGTGGGGGGGGAAGGGGGTGTATAAATATGATATATTTTTAGCCATTACTCATAAATCTATTTATAAGTGAGTCAGAATCGTCTCTTCCTATACTAAAATAATAAATATGATCTATTTTTAGCAGCCATGACTCATACATCCATTTAAAAGGTGAGTCAGAATCGACTCTTCCCATACTACTTCAACACTCTCTGATTGGCTGGCGCGCCGACCTGGATCGAACTGGAAGTCCTTCTTGAAGATGTTGTCCTCCGCCAGATCGACCCGGTTCCAGGTTAACGCCAGACTCAGCTGCGCCACCACCTCGGCGGGCGTCTTGCTGCCGAATCGCTTGAGCAGCGCCAACAGGATGTCCCGATCCAGGTCGTCCGACTTGTTGATGTCGAACACCGTCAGTAGGGTGGGGTCGCGCACGATCTCCAGCACCATCTCGCGGGCGTCGGCCATCTTCTTCCGGGTCGAGAGTTCCTCCAGCCGTCGGTCCAGCTCTTCGCGGTCCGCCTTGGAGGCCAGCTGACTCCGGTCTTGACCCCTGCAAGTGTGGCGGTGGTGGATTACGGGCCCCGTATGAACACCTCACTCACCGGACCGCATCGACCTTGCCAAACTAATTATTTAATAATTATTTGTTTCAATTGTTCGATCTGGCTTTCTTCTTTTAAACATTTTAAATTTAAACTCAATTATTAGCATTCTATTTAATCTCGTGATTGTTTTCTCAATTATGCATTTTTGTGAAATGTTTTGGAAAGGTAATTTGAACTAGAGAGCGCAGCAGCACAAGACCGCGCGTCAGACCAGTATGGCACTCTGAACAAACTCAAAAGAGTTGCTAAACACTCGACAGACACAGCTGTCTGCCGAGTGTACACTGCTGGGATTCGAACCCGGTACCTTCACACTTAATCACCAGCGCCTTAACCGACTGGGCTACCTCTCCTGATTGTACGAGTATCATAATTGCTAGACTTATTATATCAATTTGTATAACACTATGTAATTTTTCTTGATGATAAATATCGCGCGGTAGGCTATTTAAAGCGCTTCGGGATTCTCGTCAAATACAATATGGTTCAGCAAACAGTTTCATATTGTTGTGGGTCAGAGTGGATATTTGTAATACTTAAAAAATATGTAGGTCATTGATTGGACTGGGTGCACTGCCGACCTCTATTATAGAAGGTTTTTGGTCTCCTTAACATCGAAATAGTGACTAATCAATATAGAAATCGATTGTATTGTTCGGATATAAAAAACATATTAGCCACGACTCAATACAAAGGAACGGTAAAATGTAACAGATTGATTTGTCTTAATTAGTAAAATAATAATTATTTAACAAAATTGTTCCATTTTGTGAATTTGATTTATTCGCGTCTATTGTTTTAACGGAAATTGATTTTTATTAATTTTCATTCACGTTATCGAATTTCTCAATTTTAATTTTGTCGATGTTTGTTAATTTTTTTTAAGTCTCTGTTGCACCACAAAGAGACTTTCCCAGAATACCGGTGACGGTTCAAAGTTCCGCAGCAGAGTTCAGTGAGTCACGGCTCATTTCCTCTATAAGTTATACATTTCAATTTTAGTGCGTCTTTCTATTAAAGATTGGCCTGTTTTATAGAGTACAAAAATATATTTCAATTTTCAGCATTAAGCATTAAAATAATTCATTGGTTTGTTGGTAACTCATAATTTGAGTTTGAACTTTCTTAATTTGGCAGTAGCTTTGATAACGTGTGGCTCTTTCTGATTTGGTTTTGGTGCTATTTTGTCATTTATTTTTATCAAATTAACAATTGCAGTAACACCAGTACAACATCCTCCTCGTATAATAAATATGATGTAACTTAAATTACTTTTGTGTCTTATCACATTTGGTATTGCAATAAGCTTAAAATCTTTCACAAACGTCTTTCCTAGTGACAGTTCCCAAATATATCGATCGTATAAAGCACAACATATAGGTCCAGTATATCGATCGTATAAAGCACAACATATAGGACCAGTATATCGATCGTATAAAGTAGAACATATAAGACCAGTATATCGATCGTATAAAGCATAACATATAGGACTAGTATATCGATCGTATAATGCATAACATATAAGACTGGTATATCGATCGTATAATGCATTACATATAGGATCAGTATATCGATCGTATAAGGTAGAACATATAGGACTAGTATATCGATCGTATAATGCATAACATACGTATAAGACCAGTATATCGATCGTACAAAGTAGATAGAACATATACATAAGACTAGTATATCGATCGGATATTGGCATATGATAGTCAGTCAAATAAAACAGAACTACGCTTTATAATTGATAACTTTTTAAAACTATAATATAGTAAACCAGTATTTTCAAAGATTAATTAGTTTTATTAAGCCTTATTTATTAATGGAGATTTAATTGATTGCTAAAAACAAAATAATTAAAAAGCTGAAAGTAGTTTTAACCATAAACTTTTAAGGATAACCTATACGTTATTTTTACTGACTATTTTGATATAAAATTGATACAATATGCACAAAAAGGATAACGTTAGTCTGAAATTTTAATTTATCTTATAATTACAGTTATAAGAAATCATTGTCATTGTAGTTTTAATTTTTTGGCAATATTTTTAATAATCTAAAAAATGTGGTCTCATGCATAAATACACATTGATATCATTGTGTAAAATCCATAAAATATCATCTATTAAGTATTGTAATTTTTTATTTTTTAAAATTTTATTGAAATGTTAATACAAATGTTATACTGCATTTCCATTCCAATTTAAAACAAAATTAAAGACACGTCAACATAGTTATAATCATACATTTATATGTTCGTTATAAAACGGTTGGAAATTCCCTATATTCATTAGGAAACTTAATAGTACGCAATAATAAACGCATAAATTAAGATAAACATAACAAATTTACATGAAATAAAAGAGTATTTGGAAAATATTATTTAGATTATATCTAGCCTAGCCGTGGCATATCTCGTGTTTCTATTGAATTATGTGGTTCTAACTATCAGTTAATACTAAATTAGTAATGTTTCAAACTAAAATTCTATATAACGGAGGAGAAAAATCAGAATTCACCTCTGTTCCACAGTCAAGAATAAATAGGGTTAACAATTAGTAAATGTTCCTGATTAGGAGAAAGGGACAGTTGTTGGGATCAAAGCTAGACAAAACAGAAGTGACTTCACTATTTGGAACAATTGTGAACAGCTGGGATATAGAAATGGACCAATGCCCGCGCTACATTTATGACTTCTTAAAAGTTGCCTTCGGAATGTTATAACGATAACTTTTTAATTTAAAAATAGATAAAACATGAAACCCAACAACCGCAGTAGTAAGGTGACGCTCATTCTACAACAGATAATTAGTTGACCTTCATACCTTCATGATCTGATCGAGGTATATGAACTACAGATGGAAGACGTATTGCAATCATTTCAATCATAATTGAGTAGAATTGTGAACTACTTGCAAATGAAAAGGCCGCAATAATTAACGTTGCATAAATAATAAGTGACAAAACGAGAGCTAACACAATATATATACATTCAAATACAATATCAGATGTGAGTAAAGGTATATAGTGAGACGTACTATTTAAGATCTACAAATAATAATAAAATGATTGCTAAATAAAATTCATCCGTGACGTGAGGTTGGAGTGATTACGAAGTTAGTTCTTACTGATTCATAACTGTCTGTTAACATACCACCTGAAAACGACGATACAAGGGCAGGGCAGCGGGGATAACGGTGGGAGAGGAAGAGAGTTGAATTAGGAGTTAGGCAATAATACGTTTTGGTGGGGCACCGCTACAAACCACTGAAAATATTGTCTTCTGTTGAAGTGTACAAATGTTTACAGATATATATATCTAATTTATTCGAAAGGTTATATACTAATACACACTTTCGTACTCTTTCTTGAGATGATAAAAAAAAGTTCTTAAAGAAGTGAAAATGAAATATGAAAAATAACAAATTTCCGTTTCAGCTTCAAATTCGTTAACAGAAGAAGAATGAAAATATGGCAATGTCTCTCGACTTAATCAATTTTCACTTTTACTCTAACTGCATAGAAATTCATTGAAACAGTTTGCTATATCATTTTGTATTTGTTAAATTAATTCATTTCTTAAATGTTTAATGATAACGCGCTTTCTCTCTCTCTCTCTTATCTTAGTTTTTAGTGCACAACCGGTTCACAAAGAAAAGATTAAAAGTTGAATATGTTATAAATTAATTAAAAAGATCAACTAAAATGTTTATAAAGTTAATGTTTGAAATATTACAAAACTAGAGTATTAATCAATGCAATGTTATTAATGTATTTATTCTAAAATTATAATTATGACAGAAAAGCCGCCAATAAAGTATTAATGTATTCTCTTTGTTTCAAATAACTGATGAAATATATATTAAGGAAATTCACACAAATTATATAACAAATGTAGCAGATAAAAATATTAACAAGGTCCTTATATAAACCAGCAATAAAATATAAGAAATGTATCCGGTATTGAAATATGTATTTAATAATAAGTATCAAACATAACAGGTCGATAAATAATATGAAGATCGATAATTCACAAAATTTAGGAATAATAAAATCATCATCGAGCTACGCTTGAAAGAAACAAAATCGTTTAATATGGTAAGGTAGAAGGGGAATACTAACTCAAGAAGAAGTATGGCCACCACTCACTAGTAGTAAGAAAGGAGCATGTCTAAATCCCCATCCCTCCCCCTACCCCCGAAGTGAGCTTGACCAATCGCCATGACAACCTACTTGTTGTACTCCATCTTCTTCACTACGAAGGCCAGAATGTCTGCGGCTCGTCCAGTCCCGTCGCAGATGACAACCGGAACTCGCTCCCGGATACTGTTGCGGCAGTCGATGAAGACGTCGTGACCCCCCTCAACTATCACCAGCACCACCGGGATCCCCTTCTCACCGTCGTCGCCTGCAGAGTGGGAAGGTTGACAGGTTGATAGGAGGCGGGCGGTGCGTGTGTTATATCGCCTCGATTGTCATGTGTACATTGCAATTGTGTTGTTGATGTGTAATTTGTGAATTTAAAATGTTCTGCCTTTCTACAAATGTTTTATACCCGATTGTAGATTATAACCGTCGTTATAACTAAACACCATAAAACTCTGTTAACTTTTTTAAATTTCACTGGAACTAATTTCATTTTAAAGAATAAATTATTTTATAGTAAATGTACTAACAGTGTACTAAACTGAATAATAGTCGATTCCTGGTTGTCTAATACTAGATTTTCGGTTTATATTGCCTTCTCGGTAATTATTTATAACCATACAACATTGAAAAAACTCCTCGACCAAATATACAAATAATGTAACAAAATGAACAGGACTACTTTCCAAGTGAAGCTTCTAATGAAATAGATATTGGGATAAAATATAGATATTATGCACAAAATTACATTTTATTCAAACCAATTTTAATCCTAACAAATCGTCTTTTAAAGCAAATAACTCATAACAATTGTTGATACAGTCGATGATTCACGATAGCGGACACCATATCTGCAGTGTGCAGTGAACCCCCCTCACCCCTCCCTCTCCACCCCAGAACGTACCGGTCTGAGCCAGTCTCTTCTCCAGCGTGGCTCGGACCTCGGCAGACTTGCTTCCGCCATACCGGCGCCGGTAGCCCTCGTCCACGAAGATGTAGTGTGTGTGGTTCTGGTTGAGGGAGACGGGCTGTCGCTCCCGGATCACGTTCGAGATGCGGTAGTTGGCCGGGTACTTGCCCTGTAACGTCAAACATAGATTGGAAGGAACCATCAGGCAAAAGCAGTTCACCAGATAGAAAGAAAAGAAATAAATCAGAAATAATAAAATATAAATCAAAAGAAAGGGTAACTATATAAC
>JAUZND010007280.1:0-10414 GCA_034780555.1 Coelogynopora nodosa
CCGGGTGTTTTCCAACTTAACAATACATTTTCTTTCTGTGATCGGCTCACGTGATTCATCTAAGGTGACGAGGGAGAGGGGGTGTTCTACTTGTTGCAACAAGTTGTTGTGAAACCCAAATTAATTCACCGGTGACTATTCCGGTAATTTTTCACTTGTTTCAGCTTGTTGTAACTAGTTATTCTATGAAATGGGCTACTGGCAGCCATCAAAACAACTACTATTTTATAATCCTGGCAAGCAAAATTACTTCCCAAAACTAATAATGGTATATACTTACAATAAATACACAATGAAAATGTAATACAAATATTATATTATAAAAAATTACATTAAGTACATTATTTTACATACTTTATTAATTATACATGAGTAGAACATTGCAACAATTATATCTCAGTAATTATATCGCCTACAACAAATGGTTTATACCATTTCAAAAACATTTCAAACATTTCAAAAACTGAACACTACTTACTTGAACAGAATTTTAAAATATTGTTTAGTTTAAAAGTTATTTGAAACATTAAGTTTTATACTTATGCAACTTTAACAAATATATATGACAATTATATATGTTACTATTCCACTTACAATAAAATGGTTTACACTATTGAAAACTGACCACTACTTACATTAACATAATTTTTTTTTAAATGTTTAAAAGTTATTTAAAAAAAAGATGTGTGACAAATATATTTCAGTAACTATAGGCCTACCACCTATAACAAAATGGTTTACACCATTGGAAAGCATATTGAAAACTGACTACTACTTACACAAACAAAATTTTAAAATATTATTTAGTTTAAAAGTTGTTTGAAAATATCTGTTTTTTCCTTATATCTGTGACAATTATATCTCATATTTTAAAAAAATGGGGTCACATTTTTTTAAAATAGGTAAAGCAAAATTTAAAAATATGTAATTTTTGACATAGTCTAAGAATCATACCTTTTAAAAAATTAGGGTTCATATTTTTATTTAATTTTAGTTTTTGACATGAACATTTTTGAGTATGAAAAAAATCATATTTTTAAAAAAATGAGGGGGTCAACATTATTTAAAAAAAATTGATGTGGAGTACATTAATCATATTTTTTTAAATGGGAGGTCAAAATTTGTTTTAGATGTTCATGGACTGTTCATGTATGTAGTGGTCAGTTTTCAATAAGTTTTCTTAAGTTGTAAACCATTATGTTGTAGGTGGTTAAGTTACTGAAATATAAGTGTTACACACATTAATTACAGTTGTATTTAGGAAAAAACATATTTTTCAAATAACTTTTAAACAAAACCATTTTGTCATGGGTGGTATAGATACCGAGATATAATTGTTGCTTATATTTGTCACACAGTTGTATAAGGAAAAAACATATTTTTTCAAATAACTTTTAAAGAAAACAATATTTTAAAATTCTGTTCATTTAAATAAAGGTTAGTTTTTGATAAGCTTTCCAATGGTGTAAACTATTTTGTTATAGGTGGTATAGTTACCAAGATATAATTGCAGTCATTATGACAACATTAGCATGATGGAACTAGTTGCCATTATATTTCTTATGCATATTTGACTGGCAGGATCATAGGATTGTCAAGTCTTAGTTATTTGTTAAAAATAATAAGTTGAAGCATATATGTGAACTATTTCAAATTTTATAGACAAAGCTTTTTTTAGCAAGAAATGTTCCTACTTTTGTGACCCATTTCTTAGTTGAGATGTAGTAGACTAAAAAGTATTGATTTTTAAGTGCAGTTAATTTTGATTCTTGATCAGAACTTAGCTCTTATTTCAACACATCCATTTCACCCTATTTGTGAAGAAATGCCTGACATCTTACTTTGTAATGACATTTTTTATAGATTTTTGCCAATGTCATGCAAGGCCAATACCATTTCAATTTTTCAGGAAGTAGTGTTATAATTTTTTTCTGTTGCTTCAGTTTATATCAAATCATACTTCTACATTGTTACATACATTATTTAAAATAATTAAGTTATACATGTTATATTTTAGTAATGCATAAATCAAAATTACTATATTGTATAAGTTTTTTTGTTTTAATTATGCATTTATAAATTTATATTACAGTGTTTTTGAAAAAAAAAGTATATTTATGTGTAATTAAAATTATTATATTGGTATACTTAACCATTTTCTGCATGTTTGGCCCATTTGAAATATGTTAACAAATTTAAATTATAAATAATACTGTTTATAAAAAAGTTAAAATAATATACTTTAATCAATAATTGTACACCATTGGTGTAAAACTTGTAATTTGTATTAATGAAGTAAATGCCCACCAAAAAATTATTTTTTCTAATTTCAATCACTTTTTTTTCAGTTGTCCACAACACGAAAGCTGACCATTGGTATCAGATTATGTAGCAGTGCAGTTGAAGATATGTATTGGAATGACAGGACTGTAGCTGGAGAATCTGTAAGTTGTACATTATTTAGTTACTTTTATTACTATCTAATGTTTTATTGTGAACTGAACAGTATTTATTTTCACACTACAAATGTTTTTTTTAAATGAAAAGTACCTGAAACATAAAATTTTAATTTATTAGTCAAACACCTATTTTTATGAATAATGATTTTGCTGAAAATATAATGAAACATATTTGTTGAGTTTACATGTTTATAATGTATTATAAATGTTAAAAAAACTTAGATGTCTTGGTTTTCAGCCTCATAGGGTTGGCTAGTCTGAAATGTAGTATTAGTTATATCTGATTGTCATCACTAATGTTAATAACTCTTTCTTATTAAAATAAAATAAAAAGAGCACTTGCTGTAGGTTATAAGTATAATTTTACAAATTTACAAACCTCTGTTTTCTAGTCATGCAACTTACACATGAGATAGATCAGAAAATATATTTGTTATATACACAAAGAATTAGGTGTGTGCATTATGCAACAAATAAATCAGATTAGAAATCTGGAAAACAGTCTATTACATGAAGAGATTGTATTATGATTACAATAATGGAGAAAAATTAATCTTGATACAACTGGCGGTAGATTGTTTACCAAATAAATGGATAGAAAGTTATCAAATTAATTAATAAATGAAATAAAGTAATTCCTCACATTCAGCATTGCTGTAGAGAGAGAGTGAATAGTGTGTGATTTTAATGGCTTCTTTAAAAAGGAGATAACTTTTTGGTGATCCTTGGCTAGAATAGTAACAGTGAATTTATCACTGCATATGCTTGTGTTTCTGTAGATAAAGGAGTTGGGAGTGTATTCCTGGTGATACTTGACAAATTTAATAGAGTAAACTCACTTTTTGCTGAGGCACAAGCGATTCTGTAATTTGCAGCTTGCTAAATTGCAAATCGGTGGGCTCTTACAGTTCTTCAGGGCATTGCATAGGGTGAAATATTTTCTGTAGATGCGCACAAGGAGGTTGTATGATTTGAAAATCTTGCATATTCTAAGATCAATATTTTCGTTGATGTATGGAAAGTGGAAGTAAGCTAGTTTCGTTCGAAGCCCCCAACAATCAACACGGATATATTAAGTTCGAGATCGAATACCCCTCTGCAGATAATTCCCTTTCACTGCTTGACTTGAAATCTCGTATTGACCAACAAGGACAAGTAACTGTTAGTTTCTACCAAAGAAAAGCAAAAAAACACTTTTCACACAAGAAGCCTCAGCACTTCCTCAACAACGCCCTGAAGAAAAGTAGACCCCACCGATTTACAATTTAGCAAGCTTCAAATTACAGAATCGCCCGTGCCACAGAAAAAACGGTGTCTACTCTATTAAATGTGACAAGTGCCACCAGGAATACATCGGAAGCAGTATACGAACGCTTCACAAACGATGTAACGAGCATCTTTCTAACCCCACCTCCTATCTACAGACACGCAAGGTTATGCAGCGATAAATTCACTGTTACTATTCTAGCCAAATGACCACCAAGAAATCAATCTCAATTTTGAAAAGAAGCCGTTAATATAGTTAATTTAATGTTGTATAAGTTATAAATTTATTTATATAGATCTTCTATCTCTTACATGATTATAATATGAAATTCGCAAGTATAGCATGTGTATATACTCTACAGTTTTTATCAGAATAAATTATTTCATTTTATGGGGTTCTGGAAAAGTCATGATATTTTATCAAAGTAAGAAAATGCCCTAACACACCATAAACCAAAAAACTTCCCTCAATCGCGCACAGCACTTCAAAAAGATCCTGATCGCCAATCGCGGTGAGATCGCCTGTCGTGTCATAGACTCGTGTCGCCGGTTGGGCATCAAATCAGTCGCCGTCCACAGTGAGGTCGACGCCCTCTCCAAGCATGTCGAAATGGCTGACGAAGCAGTGTGCATCGGGCCCGCTCCCACATCCGAGAGTTACCTCCGGATGGACAAGATTCTGGCCGCGGTGCGAGACACCGGCTCGGACGCCGTGCATCCCGGCTACGGGTTCCTGTCGGAGAACACCAAGTTCGCCAAGGAACTGGAGGACATGAATGTGGTGTTTCTGGGGCCGAATTCGCGGGCTATTAGCTCCATGGGGGACAAGATCGAGAGCAAGAAGATCGCGGTGAAGGCCAAGGTTAATGGGATTCTGGGGTTTGATGGGGAGGTGCTGGATATGGATCACGCGGTTAAGATCTCCAATGAGATTGGTGAGTTTGTAGTGATTTCGTTTATTTAATTTATCGAGTTTATAAAACTAGTTCAACAGTTTAAAAACTTTTTGTAGTTAAAAGCAAATCCTTATGTGTAGCTAAGTGTATTATCATCTTCTTTTATTCAATATTTCTTCTTCACTATTCTAATACATAGGAGAGTGACGGCTGTACTTTATATATATATTATATGATAAGATTGCATTGAACATTGTGGAATAAATAAGTTAATTGTTGTCTTCTAAGTCTGTGTTTTTACGTTAACTGTTGATGAAATATGATTTATTGACTATTTTTATGTGGGAATATTTGTTTAGCTCTCACCTTTTGTAGATTCTTTAATGCGTTTTATTTACAAATAATATATATTATAGTTAAATATAATTGCCAGTATTTTTAATAAGGTAATTTTTACTCAATTCTGTTTGTGTATATATTTTGAAAGTTTATACTATTTAATTTCGTTATGTTGATTCCGAATCCAAATTATTGCAACTCTTAATTATTAAGAAAGTATAATATTTCAAGGAATGTTTTTTAGTTTGATTTTGATATTTTTTCAAAAACAATTTATTTGAGCTATTTTTTGGTTTCGACGAAATATTAAACTTATATGCGATAATTAGTTTCATTTTGAAAATTATCACAATTCAATAATCTGTTAATCTAAATTTATAAAGCTAAAATCAAACCTAATTTATTATTAAATACACCTTTTGTTTTCCATCTTGTAAGAAGGGCCTATTGTAAGAAGTCACCTTATTAGTATTTGGTCAATGCTGATAAAGTCACTTCTTATAATTGTATTTTATTTGCTGGTTATGTTTTATATATATTAAATGTTTTATGCAAATGATCACCTGAAAATTATTGAAGGAAACTGGAAAAAAATTTATCGTTTAATTATGGCTATCCTAATTAATGATTTCACATAATTTATGTTTAATTTAGTTGTTTTTTGCCTTGTATGAGAGTGGGGATTTAATTTAGTATAAAAATAAAATTTTTCTGATTATTCAATAAAATGTCAATTATATCTACTTTGATCTAGTTAAATATACGATAAAATATCGTTATCAATATTTAACATTTTTAAAACATGTCTGATAATTATTTTTATTGATTTGTTAATAAAAACGACATGCATATAAAGCGATCATTGATTAATAGTTATATTTTAATGTGCACATTTTTTAATGTTTTAAAATATTTATTTCAATAATGCCACCTCGTTATCTAATATTTAAATATTATATTTGAAGAGCACCAACTCATGCAATTGAGCCCATGAGAACAGAGCGATCAGGGTTCAATAATCAATATCAATAAAACTAGAATTGCTAACATACTTTAACATAATTACATAATCATACTTTCAAGTGATGACCAAAATCCTCGATGAGTTTATTAAAGCCTTTGATATACGGGATGAGGTATAAAGAATCGTCTTGCCATATGACAAATACATACATTAAGTATTAAAGGTTCACACCTATAATTTCGACAATTATGAGCATGTTCACAATGTCGTCACCAAAGTTTTATGTAGAAGAGGAATGAATATTACATAACTTTAAACTTGTTTAACTTGTTCAATATAGAAGCCACTACAATTGAAATATTTGGTTGTATTTGTTTGTGAAGTCACAAATTGAATCAGAGTTTCTTCCACCAATTTCTACAGAACTTGATTTCATAATATAATATAGCCATTTCATATCTTAAATTTGGAGAAATGTTGATATGGTAAATTCTGAAATTCCACACTCCTAAGATGTTGACTGTAAGTTATGTATTATTAACATATAACTCATATATATGTAATAACTCATATAACTCAACCTTCCAGTAGCAAACTCTGTTGTTATATACTTAGTTTCTAAAATTAAATGACTAGCAGTTCAAAAATTCACTGTTAATGTCATACCAAACAAACCTGTCCCTAAATGTGTTTGTGCAATGTCTATAATGAGAACAACGAAGACATCGAAGAAAAATATATATTCTGACTTTCATATTTTGTTTGTTTTGTTATGGTGCTACCATTGGTACTTATGGTAGGTAGTCATACAAGTTACAAATATATTTATTGAATTGGTGAACGGATGGTGTGAAATTATGTTTCCAGTTATATCGATAAATAAATTTCTATTTATAATACGTACACATGAATGAAAAATGAAATACACATTTATCTATAGATTTGTTTACTCTTATTTGGCGTAGCAAAAAGGGGTCGTGTTTTATAATAATCGCACAATGGATGTGACAATAAATGTTATATTTTCTGAATGGCTGGAAAGGGGCAGTTTAAAAAAAATTGATTACATTATTTTTATTTGAAATATGGTAATCCTAACACTGTTTGTCAAATTTAAACCATCGATGTGAAATATTATAAACAAAACATATAATATAGTATAAGTGTAATATGATAAGTCTGTAATCTTTCATCAATTGTTAACAATTATTATTAATAAAAAACAAGTTAAGATGTCGAGTCAATCTTATACGTTGTTACATAGATAATGTAAATGTAATACACATTGACCCTTCACACAAATTATCGTCTGACATTAGTATTATTTTTATCCTCTTTATTGCACCTCGTTTATCTCCATTCAATCTATAATGAAGCCTAGAGTCACTCTAAAATCAATACTGCTGGTGTATAAGTCATACCTGGATTGTACTTGACTGAACCATATATTTACAATTCATTGACCCGTCGCACCAGACACTCCTGCCCAAACCTACGCAGACAAATCTTACTATAGAATCAGTTAGTAGGTTACACGAGGCATGAAGACACAGAACGGCGTCATAACTAGATTCTCTATAAATACTTCACTAATGTAGGCCTATAGGTTGCTATGTATATGCTAGGCAACCTTGGTATTGGTTCATTTAATTTATCTTGCAATGTTTTGATGAGGTATTTAGAAAATACACTTCAATTATTTAAGATTTTAAATCTGCGATGTGATGTATTGAGCATAACACACTTACTTATAAACAGAGTTTATTAAATAACTTATTTAGTTTGTTTCGGGTACATTTCATAAGTTTAAAATAAGTACGTGATAGTTTGTATTGTATAGTACGCAATGTGCATTACGTTGTCTTGCTTCCCAAGATATGTAAGCTGCCTTAATTTAAAAAATTGGTATAAAACGTTCACTGACAAACACGCGTAAGTTTTAGTGTATGAATAACTGTTGCTTACCTATAGATATTATTTAGAAAATAAATTATTGTTATAAAGTGACAATTTTGATGTTTTTATTACATTTTTACAACTGTCGTTAACCAAGTTAGTATAATAAATTTTAATGAATGGTGCTTTATTATACAATATATTAGTGCACCGAACATACTCCGATACGTTTTTTTTAGTGTAGGAAGTAGTTCATTGTTTGAAGGTCATATAATTATGATGTTTTGTTGGCTAACGTTAATATAATTTTGAGACTTGTGTACATTGATTATATTTAGATAATTATCAGATTGAATACTCGGATTATCATTGCACAAAAACTTTTTGTTTAAAATTTTTTCAACATACTTGTTTATTTTCCCCCTAAAATAGTGTTTTTTAATGTGACGTTATGAAAGTTGTTCTATTGATAATAATATCGTTTCGGCCAAATTGGTTAATTTAAGGTAACTTGCTCCTTTGCATTTAACTAGATAGTTATACTTTCTGCTCCCAGAACTGTGAACTAAGTGAAAGAGAGAATTACGATATATAGGAAGCTACGGATATTATTATCAATCAGGCTCTGCAGAAATGTTTTCAATCGATATTTTCATGTCTTCTGAAGTCAAATTTATTTCTATAAACGTTTATTGATGGTTACATCTGTCGTCATTCAATAATCGATCAGTCTATATATGTCATATTTCTTTTTTTAAATATCAACGAAAGATTTTCTCTGAAACAGAGTTTTCACTAAGCTGTTTTCAGATATATTTCTATTAAAAAAATAAACAAGCATTTTAAGCCAACGAAACTATCAATTTGAACACATCATTCTGTTTTATAAGCTTGTTGATTTTTAGTTTTATCCTGCACAACATGCATGAGGCAGTTTTTTTTGTCATGCGTAATAATGTTAAATAGTAAAATGTTATATAATAAATTAATTGAATTACACAAAGTGTTCTGTCCATAACTATTTCATTTATGACAATTGCAAAATTGGTTCAAAGCATCAAACAATTGAAACGAATTTCATTATTTTTCATTTTACTAATTGGGGTGTGGGGAAATTACCTGTATATATTTAGTGTTTTATTTTTAAATTGAATTACATTTTACAATCGAATAATGTTCCATAAGATCTCCTTCGTATAATAGTTTTGAATAATTTCTGAAATAATACTATATTATGATATACGACTATACTATAAAATAATTCCATTAAAGTAGTTAATGTTTCGTATTAAAACTGATTGAAAAACTTATACACAGGGAAAAAATAACAATGCGAGACTTTTGATTGGAAGAGCCCATTTAATATAACATATTTACTTCAGCTTTTAAAGATGTTTTTCTTTAAAATTGGAGTGTCGTATAATGATACATAATCGAAAGTTTATTGATAGTATCGTAAATTCATACCATTAGTATTTGATACAAATGTTTAAAAATAATGTATTTGTATTATTTCTAAATATATAATATTAACAACTATATGGTTCCTGGAATATGCAATAAGACAATTATTTGTTGTGTTACTGGAAGTTTTGTTGCAAATAGTAATACATTGATAGCATGATATCATATACACACCTATATATCGCTTGAGTCACGTGTCCACAATGCAGGATACCCGGTGATGATCAAAGCCTCAGCTGGAGGTGGCGGGAAGGGGATGCGAGTTGCCTGGAACGACAAGGAGGCCCGCGAAGGTTTCCGTCTATCGAAGTCGGAGGCCAAGTCTAGCTTCGGCGACGACCGGATGCTCATCGAGAAGTTCATCGACAATCCGCGTCATATTGAGATTCAGGTGAGCCGTGCGGCTGTTTATATCGTTCTTTTATCGCTCGGTGCGGTGTCTGAGTTGACCACGGCATTGTGGCCGGTGTAGGTGGGAATACTGCTGTAACGGTTGGCATTTAGGTGATTTTTGATCGACATAGATATGGATTTCTAAGTAAGATATACAAAAAATCGATATCTATGGACATACATACCTTTATTAGTATACCAACAATTTGAATCGCACAATGATGTCCTGGTATTTAGAATTATGTGTGTAATACATTTGTAGGGCATTTTGGAGAAAATGGTAAATTTTAATGAATTTTTCCTCTTTAGGCAGCTTCACAAATATATCGTTTAAGCTGTTTATGATTTTATTAGTTAAATCCCACGTACAATATATTAAGTTATTAAGTCCATTGCGAGGAAGCTGTTGTTTAGGTAACCCAGGCAAGTCATATACAATACACTAGCTGACTCACACGTGCGTAAACTGTTGTTTATTTCTGTATCTGCTACTTGAATCGTCTGGGTTAACGCTCGATTCTTTGTTCATTATGCTTTAACGATTTCTAATTATTACTCTCATTATCGGTTTGTAGCGTCTGGTTTTCAGTCGACGGATTCATTGAAGTGGTTTGGTGAACAGAACAGCTTAGTTAAGTTTGTGCTATGTTGCTGTCTGTTATTATTACGGTTTTCCGATGTGACAATATTGTGCAATCTGTTAATTCTAGTATGTGTCTGTCTACCTAGATATTATA
>JAUZND010007281.1:0-10413 GCA_034780555.1 Coelogynopora nodosa
TATAGAAACCGTCATTGAAACTATAGAAACCGTCAATGAAAATATAGAAACCGTCATTGAAACTATAGAAACCGTCAATGAAAATATAGAAACCTTCATTGAAACTATAGAAACCGTCATTGAAACTATAGAAACCGTCAATGAAAATATAGAAACCGTCATTGAAACTATAGAAACCGTCAATGAAAATATAGAAACCTTCATTGAAACTATAGAAACCGTCATTGAAACTATAGAAACCGTCAATGAAAATATAGAAACCGTCATTGAAACTATAGAAACCGTCATTGAAACTATAGAAACCGTCAATGAAAATGTAGAAACCTTCATTGAAACTGTAGAAACTATTGTAGAGTTTCGTGCTTTTTTCTATTGTTATTCAATACGTTTGGTTTAGGTTTGGATTTCCAATGGTCTGACAGATGATGAAGCTTCTTTGGAGAAGTGTTTCGCCATTCCTGGTATCAATATCCCCCCCGAAGGCTACTTCGGAGTTACAGCTGGTACCGGAGAATTAGCAGGTGGGTTGACCAAATTAATTCACAATCAATTACTAATGATCTGATTTGATCTAATTTGTTATAAATGATAACTTGTTATCGCATTCTGTGTGTACTGTCTTATGTAACTTTTCTTTTATATATGATTCATATTTTTAGTATCTGTTGAATTTTGTCTGAACTTATCTCTCTAGGGCGAAACCGAAGATTAGCGTCCTCAATTTATTAGTAAAAGTAATACAGAATACGATGAGGAGGAGATAACAATATATATAAAACATAATTAATCCTTACTTTAGCATCCTAAATTGGCAGAATTGTTTAAATAATTACAGTTTCGGTAATTTAAATTAGGCTGTTGGCAGACCGCGTGCGCAAACAATTTGTTGATGAGTGTTGATGAGGCATTTCAGAAGATATCAGTGACAGTTAATAAACAACATAATGCTTAAACATTTTTATCCATTTCTGTATTAATTTTTCTTACTGAATTATTTTTGATAGGTTTCTTTATAGTTTTGCTCATATTTTGAATTCAGAACGTTAAACTTCAGTTTCGCCATGTCTAGAGCTATATTATATTTTTATTGGATGTTATTTTCCGTCCAAATTTTCATTTAATTGAGATTAGTGGCAACACTGTAATTGTGCAAATACTATATCTAAGCTGTGTATTGTACTTTTATGTTTTCCCAATGCTATCTGACATTTCATAAACACGCCTTATATTGTATATATGCTTTATGACGTTTATATTATATAGTTGTACATGTGTTCTTAAATGTATATGTCGGCTATCAGTATTTTATTTTTATTATACCAATCGAATAATAATCACACGTTAATCAAGTATTAAAAAAACTTTTATATATAGTCCGTGTTACAAAATGCAAAAACCAGTCGAAGGAAGATTTTTTGAGTTAAGTCTTGTCAAGGAGGAGCTTAATTGTAATCCCCCACTGTTATTATTATTATCATGTGCGTTTTAGCATGAAAATAATTTCGTCGCATTGCAAGCCTTGCAGTTTATATGCAATCAAATGTCTTGTAATCCATTTCAAGCAATCACAATAGAGTAATTATCACGATTTTCACAATATAATACCAGTTTTTAACTCAAAGTTGTAATACATTTATAAATAATATTACACGCAATTCTAGTCAGTTTTTGCAGATGTTAAAAGAAGGAAGTGTAGAGGAGTGTGTGCATGTGTTCACTCTTGATAGGCTGTCGAAAAGGTTACACTGTAAATCGCAGCAAGGCAAACAACTAAAACTATATCTATATATAATTAGAGTATATAGGGAGCAATCAATAATCAAAAATAATAGCTCAACAAGAATCACTACTATCGGTAATGAATTTGAAGGAGCAAGAGTTGCTCTATATAGCTGTCTGTTGTTATGTTATACTGGACTCTTAACATGTTGAAATGTCGCAACCAAACAACAATATACCCGGGGAGGGGAGGATATATGACGTTGTGCTGTGCAGAGCCGGAAGAGACCCGCGCTACATGTCTGAGCGCGCGGAACATATTGGCAGCACCAGCAGTAAACATTGTACACTCGATCAGTAAACATGATTCACTTGTTACACGCAAGATTACTGATGTTTGTTGGCGGGTAGTGTTATGTTACATGTTTTGTGGGTTTAGTGAGCGGGAGAGTTTTGCCGGGTGCATTATGACGCGGCGTGGCGACTTGAGATTTAATTGTATTATGTAGATATATACAATAAAATCAATATTTAAATTAAGTTTTAAACCATTTCATGCTTCGTTACAATTTTAATATTAATTAAACATATTTAGTTATCGATTATTTAATTTTAAATTTATTCTTTAAATTTAGTTGTCTATTATTTTGTGAAAATTATATTAATAATATTGTCCCCCGAAATCACCCTTTCTTAATTATTTATTCTGAAAAAGAAAAAATTGTCCTAAAATATATACCATTGTGCAAAAATTAAAATTAATAAAAATATTGCACTTTTGAAGACTGTCATTTTTTTTTTAAATTATAAAATATTTAATTGTATATACATAAAAGTTTTAGTGCATAATAATATTATTACAAATCAATTTGATACTCAAACTTCGAGTTTTTCTATAAATTTTGCAACACTACAAGTGATGTTGAATTGTATAGGCAACATTAACAATTGTAAACATTTTAACCAATTAATCCTTCTTCATTTATACTTTTACTTCACTTTTACTTTTTTACTTTTACTTCACGACTTTGTAGATGACCACGACATCCTCATGTTTGAAACGCACAGTTTATCGAAGATTTCTCCCGAAGACGAAAAGAAGAAAGATATTAAGGCGAAACTTTCAGATGATGAGAGGCGCAAGTTCGATCATGAATTCGACGATTTAGAAAAGAAATTTAAAAAATCGGTTAATGAGTAAGTGGAATAATTATAGAATGTTTGACAATACTTGTTGTCAATGTAAAAATTTTATTGTGTTATATTAAAGTGTTCAATGAAACGCTAAACGCAAATCCCGATAGTAAATAAAAAGGCGTTATTATTTAAATAGTCAAGATTAAGCTATATACGAAAATGTGACACACTAACAATGAACTATATTTTAGTTGTATATGTAATCAATAAATATGGTTCAAATTTGTTAAAAATTAATATATGTTTTTTCATTAATAATATTAAGTTTTACAGTAAGTTCTTTTCTCTTATATAATTTTTGATTTATAATGCCTCATTGAAAACTTTAAAAATCAATTAACAGTTTACATCGCTCAAGACTTTACAACTGATTAAATCGATGAATTATATCGAAGCACTATAATTTTTAATTATCCTATCATAAAAATGCAAATGAGCATTGATCACCCCATTATACTTCTTAAAATAAATTGATTGATGCAGAATGAACTATTGAAATGAATATCAATTAGGTAACAAAATCTGTTTCACATTATTACATCTATAATATATTGTTTCAGGGTTCCATTTTTCAGATATTCTATATAGAGTTTAAGTCTGTTGCATTCTCTGGTTGCATCTAAATGTAGAACATATTTTAGCTTCAATGTTTTTATTCCATCTTAAAATATAACTAGGCTGCTATAACTAAATACATTTCCAAGTATTTGTATTGTAATAAAATAATAGATCACAACTATGTAAATACAATCTTCAGCTTGCAAATATTTTCTTTAAATAAATTATTATACAGTATCAATGTGCGTAGGTATATATACAGAATCATATTTCAATAATAAAAAATACAGTAAATAATAAATTGTATTTTCCGTCACATATGGTAATGTGCTCATGAAATGTTCATTTTAAATACCGGCTTCTTCCATCGATTATTTTGAGTTCATACAGATACACAATCAAGGGTAAATTCAAGTAGACATGTCTCCTAGATTCGCCCCTAATAAGGGATATATTTCCTAAATGTCCCAATATCAAAACTCTTTCATCAATATTATTGTTATCTGAACTTTAGTTTACGTCCTATTTTTGTTATCTGAACTTCACTTTACGTCCTATTATTGTTATCTAAACTTCACTTTACGCCCTATTATTGTTATCTGAAATTCACTTTACGTCCTATTATTGTTATCTGAACTTAACTTTACGTCCTATTATTGTTATCTGAACTTAACTTTACGTCATATTATTGTTGTCTGAACTTCACTTTACGCCCTATTTTTGTTATCTGAACTTCACATTACGTCCGATTATAAAACTACTCACATTTTAACATTTACGTTCTGCTAAAATCATTGAAGCCTTAAAATATAAAATCCTGATAGCTAACAATATAAAAAATATTTATGAAAAATTACAACATGGTATAGTTATTTGATTTTATCTTAAATTTAAAAAGGAGTTTGCAATTTTTGCAGTTATAATATTATTTGGTAAGTGGCTGCGTATGAGAATAACGCGATATGTAAAGAAAGAATGTTTGCGATTATGTTTAATGTTTAATCTCATAACAAAAATATTGTTTTTTTTGTATGAATAACTACGTAGATTCTACGTGGTAAGATTATATACAGAATTTTCAATATAGAAAAAATCAAGAAAGAAAATATGTACAGTTAGTTGATACATTCTATATTTTATTACAGAGAATTAAATCAAAAACAATTCACAAATAATCCAAGAATTATAACCATATATATAATATTTACCATGATACATACAACAATACTTTCGATGCTGAAAACACGTAATTAACAAAATGAGATGACCATATTGTAGTTACAGCTTATGTAAGACTGAATAATATTAAATTGATTTAAATAAGCCAAGTTATAGTATGAGCACAATGTACTGAACAGTTCAAGTTATTATAAGAAAACAAATATGTACTTTTGACATATAAAATAGGTAATGGCATACCGTCAAATGGTAAATACATCTAGAAACAGATAAATTACCAAAATACATTTGTTAAAAATGTTAACACAATAATTGTTTTGAATTTGATAATAGTCATATTTAGAAAATGTGTTATTAATCAAAGTTTTATAAATAATTAATATAAAAATGTGATATTTCGCATTTACTTTCTATTTTGGATGGGGTTGCAACCACATCTATATGTTTAAAATGAACAAATATCAATATGCTCGTTCTATGTAACTGGAAACAACATCACTATTTTTATTAAACTCTTTGTGACATAATGTATGCAATACGCAATGAAAAAGCAGTCTTTCAAATTAGAAAAGCATAACTACTACATTAAGATACACAACATTAATTTAGCTTTATGAATTACAGAGATAATCTGATAACATTTTTGGTAAACAGCGTCTTCTAGGTTGGTCTTTTTGTTAATGTATTTGTTTACTTTTATTTGATCAAATTTGATGATATGTAAATCATTAATAAGCGTAGGTTAGCCTTCTACGAATTCCTAATATGAATAGTATTTTACGCCAGAAAAAAATGAAGGAGACAAAAGGACAGGTAGACCAAGGCTCTTGTCGACGGACGACCTATTACATTATAAAGAATAGATGGATGCATGAAAGCACAGGAGAGAAAGATTACTGACATAAATTATTAGCAAATAAGGTTCCTGATGTACCTTTCACTATATGGTCTATTTTCTTCAATAATCAATATTAATCGTTAAGTAATCGATACTCTTTTTATTATATCATAATTTCGTGTCGTATTTTCAACGTGTAGGTTTGATAAGGAACACATGAAGGACCCCAAGTACGCTGAAAAGAAGAGACTTACCGTAAGTGTATTTTTAATTCAAAAGTATCTATAATGACAATGATAATCAATATTAATGTTCATAATTATTTTTAATATCAGTTGTTATAATTTTTATATATATTATTAAATAACAAATTTCTGTTATTGTTAATAAGATTCGAAATAAATAATTGGTAACAATGAAAAACTTTGTGTATTGAATTCTTCGACGCTATAAAAGATAATTGTTACCTACATTATCCCTGAAGCGCCAATTGCTTTTTAATTTTTAAATGTTATATTTTCCTTTGAAAGGGAACCATGTGGAACAGAGGTTGACCGATATACTTTGACCAAATATGGATGTTGACACATCTCACTAAAACTAAATTGCACACTAAGTGTTTTATAACATCAAAAGGAAACAGTAGCATTTGAAACATATAACAATGATTAGTCACAATAACCAACCTAATATCTGGCCAAAAAGCGTTATGTGACAATTTTTATGTCATTTTTACCTCATTTTACCCAATTTTTATATCCACTTTATATTGTTGTTGACGAACAAAACTATATATAGACTCAATTTCTGATAATTATAAGATATTTTAAAACGTAGAAATTGTATATTTTTACATTTTATCTCAGACATCCCTCAAAACTGTAGAGTTTATGAACTTATAATAAGAACTCTCCATGCGGTTTTTACGATATTAACAAGTTATTCACAAGTTAATTTATTAAGGCTAAAATAGAACCACAATACTTTCTCACCTCTATACCGATTTCGTACAAGCCAGTTTGCGCAACTCCTTGAATTTTTTGAACGGTTTGCGCCAACGTTTTGAATCGTTTGCACACGCAAGTTTTTATTTTGCTTGTACGAGATGCTTGAGAATTTGGGTAGTACTGAAAGTGTTCAGGTATCATATGTTATGTATTTATTGTATTAATCTGAGCGAGTGTTTTAAATTCAATTAATATTTCAATTGCTTCTGCCATAAATATTATTGTAAATAAATATTCGGTGTAGAAAAATATTCCGTGATCGGTAAACATGATAACGTAAAAAAGGGGAGCATTCAGTAAAATCAATGATCTCTTGTGTTTTTTTAATAACCAAAATAATGCTTAGCTTATAAAATTGACGACAACAGAGAAAGCACATTTATTTTGTCAAATCACGCGTTTTGGCCATCTATTCCTATTCTTATGCTTTTGGATTGGGCTTTTGACTGTCCTTTAAAATTCACAGCGTTTGACATACATCTTATCAGATTAGTCCTGTTTTATAAACTGTAATCTATATTTGGTTTCTAAAAATGTGTGATTATTTGGTTACTCATACTTTTTGTTTGACTATTCAATGGAGTATTCGGTCTCGATTGTTGTTTCTTTCTAATTATCTTGATATTGTAATTTAATCCTCTTATTATTTGACAGTAGGAGAGAAATGGAATTTTATCTCTTCCTTTTTGTAAAAATGTAGAAGAGTCAACAACACATTCCTTACATCCTGACCATCTGTGAAATGATTCTCTCTGCCTCAGAGTTTCGATACGGAAGATGGTGAACAGAGGGTTCTCTTCAAGATCTGGGAGGAGCAGAACTCTCTGCGCCACCTAATCACCGATCTCCAGGACAAGATGGTCTTCCTCTCGTCTGTTATCAGTTCTGGCGGTACCGGCACTGGGGGCGGCTCAGGGGGGGATGTGCAGAAGCTGGCCGGTGATGTGAGGGCTGAACTCAGCACGCTTAGGTGGGACATCCATCCACTCCACGGCACGCTGTCTTGGCATTCTTCTGAACATATCAATATTGACCAATAATTCCTAAAACTCCACAAATTTAAATAATATCCTAAAAATTGTTTTCGAAATTTCAGCAATATTGGAAAATTTCGAAACATTTCAGCATTATCTTAAAATGACTATAATTTAGATACGATCCTAAAATTACTCTAATTTCGACATAATTCTAAAATTGTAAAAATTTCAACATAATTCTAAAATTGTAAAAATCTTGGCATTTTTTTCAAATTTGTTACAAATTAAACAATTTGACGTTATCTACAAAAGTGCTATTAATTTTACATTTTCATAAAATTTTAATATAAAAAATTCTAAAATTTCAGCATTATCTTATAATTTCAACACTATTTTAAAATGAGAACAGTATCATAACCTTTTTATTATCCTAAAATCTCTAAAATTGAACATTATTTAAAAAAATCGATTTTTTAAAAAATTTTTGAAAAATTCCAAAGATTTAAACATTATTCTAATATTCCAAAAATGCCTGCAATATTTTAAAATGAGTCTAAAATGTTCTACTTTTTAACATTAGGGGCCACCCTTAAAGTCTGTACGCTCAGGAGGGGAGAGGGGAAGGGGTTAATGTAAAGCTTTTGAAATCGTACTTTTAGGGGATGGGGGGTGTAAGAAATCTTCATGTAATGTGTTAATTATTAATTAGTACAAAAACTGAAAAGTATTTACAATTGTGATTCCTTACACCAGTACAAGCATACACACGAGGGAGGGGTGTCAACATTTTGGAAATCTGAGGATATGGCTACGTGCTTTATAGAAGGCTCCTTATCCTAAAAGTTCAACATAATATGGGAAATTTCTACAATTTTGATTATTTTTCTTCTAAATTATAAACAAAGTTAATGACAAAATTGTGTCATTGTCATGTCAGCCTTATAGTGTTTGTAAATTGAATTAAATATGTTATTATTATCAAACAGAACGTTTAAATAGTACTATTCTTGTATGCAATATGCTATTCGTCGTATAGCACTACGTCATAATATGAATATATATGAAAATATATCAATTACATAGATTAGATTTGTGCAGTGTAATTGTCATGATAAGTGTTATACTACTACATAGTAGAATATGAAGTATTGTATAAAAGTAAAAATATAATTTCACAGACCATAATACAGTATTATTATAATATTATTATATATAAATCAGTTAAAAAGCTATTGATACGAGCAATGATGATGGTATAAGTGTCAAGCGCTTTCACTGGAGTAAGTATCAAGATGTATTGTGTATTTCCTAATTAAGTGAATTTTTATATATTATCAATTTTTATTATGTGTATTTTTACCAATCGTGTAATTATCTAAATATATTGGCTCATTATTATGTATAATTTTAGTATAACATATAATTTAAACTACTTTATTTTCTGTTAATTTTGGAACATATCTTCTTGTTACAGTATATTGGACATTGAACTGGAATAAAAGTGCAACATTTTAAAAATTGGTTCAAACAAATAATTCAGAAAGAGCTATGCATAATACATAAATAACTAATTATCCATGAAATTGATAACACACACTCACTTTCGGTAAAATACTATTCACGAAAAAGTAGAATAAAATCGATAGAATAATTAAAAATCAAACGCATTACTGCAAATGATCAAGTAGTGTGTTGAATCATACAGTTGCCATGGAGACGTTATGTATCTATATGGTCACCTCACCTCCATAATATGAACTCCACATCACCCTCAGGTCCTCTCTAACAAAAGTTCAAGACGGCGTCACTAGCCTCAGTGAGAAGGTGGAGCGCAAGAGCGGCGGGTCTGGTGGCGTGTCCCAATCGGAGCTAGAATTAGTCTCCTCCACGATCAGAAATCAGATCACCATGCTGCATAGAGATGTGCAGACTCTTGTAAGTGGGCCGGTTTGTGGACATCAGTTTTTTATTGTCGGAAAAGTGATCAAATTCGGGACAACCTTTCCTTGTCCAGAAAGTGGCCGATCGAAAGTGTCCAGTCTCACTGGTCAATGTTTTCCGGTTATTTATATTATGATGTTTTGTTGTTGAAAATTATTGCACGGGCATGAAAGGGAAGCCACATTTTAGAGCATGTAAAGTTGTATGCTGAACAAATTAAATGTATTCCAAATTTGGACTGTAATATAACGAAAGGTATTTTCATGTAGAAAAATAGCAGTGCTTTTTGTGAATTTTTTGTCATACGCTATTTCCAATCGGACAACGCGGACATGTATTCCTATTGTATTATATGTAATATGTATTAATATTGCCATTACTAAAAAATGTTAATGTACAAAAGAATTTTTTTTCATTGGATTTTTATTGTTTTTAAAAATAATTTAGATATTCATCGATCTGTACATACTACTTTAACTACTACTCACAAAAGCATTTGATGACCTCAGATTCACTGAATGAACTTTTTACTGTTGTAAATTGACAAAATTGTTGACGTTAGTTACTATTGTTTTATAGGAAAATTGTATTCTGATTTAATTTTTCAACTTTATATTAGATGTCTATTTCTCCGTCATTTTATTTATCGAATTTATGAATGTAGTCCTATTCATTTTATAAAAATGTAGATCACTTACTAGATCGATATGACGTTATTTTCAATCCGATACAAATGTTAAGATCTAGACTATATCAATCAATATTGTATTCTCACCTCTTCCATAGTTGTACTTTTTGATTAGAATTACAGGATCAGATGATATAATACAATTTAAGTTTTTGTTTTTCTATGATCCCCTTTAACCCTTCGTACGTGGACATACTTTTTAGGGTTTGCTACGTGGAGGGGGGTATTTTACCCCCCCCCCCCCCTGGAAAACCAAACTTCCTATCATCCGATTAAGCTGAAATTTGGTATACAGATACCTCCTAAAGA